>CAUYQV010168355.1:0-76792 GCA_963574575.1 Galagoides demidoff
GCAGCCATCATTGTTGTTTGGCAGGCCCGGGCTGGGGATTCGAACCCACCACCTTAGGTGTACATGGCTGGCGCCTTAGCGGATTGAGCCACAGGCGCCGAGCCCATACCCCTATCATCTTATCTTCCCCTTCTTCAAAACCAAGAGTTTCCCAACACACACAAGGTCTCATTGAACATAATCTTTCCATTTCCAGAAAGGAGCGTGGGTACCTGGTGGTTTGGTCCCTATGTGTCTGCACAACTATTGAGCACATACCATGTGTCAGGTCTTGTTCTAGTTACCTGGGGATATAGCAGTGACCAGAACGATCAAAAAAACTCTTGCCCTCTGCAACATTCTTGCCCAAAATGCATATCCTAAATCTAACCAGGAGAAAATAGCTGGCAAACTCTGACTGAGGGAAATTCTATAAAATAAGTGGTCTGACCTTGTCGAATTGTCAAGGTCATGAAAAAGAAAGATTAAGGAGATATTGCAGGCGAGAGAAGGCTAAAGAGATACGGCAACCAAAGATATAATATGACATCCTGGATTGGATTCTTGAGCAAGAAAAGGACATTAGTGGAGAAACTGGGAAAATTAGAATAGGGTCTATAGATTCATTACTAGTATTTCATTAATGTGAAGTTCCTGGGTTCAATAATCTTACTATTATCATGTAAGATATTAACAATATGGGAAACTGGGTGAAGGTCTGTAAGTCTGTGCTATGATTACAGTTTTCCTATAGAGTTTACAGTTTTTGGCCCAGGCTGGGTTTGAACCCACCACTTCCCACATATGGGGCCAGCGCCCTACTTCTACAGGCACCACCCCATCTATAGAGTTTAAAACTAGTTCATTGTAGCAGCCCATATAGCCTATGGCTAGGAGGAGTGAGAGTTATAAGGAATACCGGTATAGCTGAAAAATGGAACACCTTGGTGAAAAGGGCATGGAGGGTGATTTAGCTCTCCTAACAAGCACAAGAGCTTGTGACATGAGAGCATTGGTGAATTGGCAATCTCTACACCTGTGGTGTTGAGAGGCACGAGGTCAGCCTTCTATTAGGCTGGAGGAGAGGGCAGTCCGGGGCATGTGCATCCTATCACAGACCCCCTTACTCTGACTCTGTCTCCTCTCCTGCCTGCAGAATGCCAGCATGGCATCTCTCTGCAGAAGATTACCAAGCTCTGCTAAAGACTAACATCTATCTATTCTAAGAAGACTGCTTTATTCTAAGACACTCACTCTCTCTCTCCGGCTAAAGTAGATAGCCCTCAGGCACCTAAGAGAAACCACCTGAGCAAGGTAACTTAGCAGTTCTGCGTCCAGAACCTACCTAAGCCGGGCCCAAGACCTGGCCAGTCCCAGGCCCTGACAGTTTATCAGAAAAAAAATTTAAAATATCCTTGCCCTCCTGAGGCTTATCTGCTGGGGAAGAGCAAGAGAGAAAGAGAGAGAATGAAAGAGAATAAAAAATAAATCTGGGAATTATATAGCATATTAGCAGTCAGTCAATGGGTAAATACCAAGAAAAATAAAGTGGGAAAGGGTGGTTGGGAGGAACATAGGGGAAATTTAAAATAAGGTGGTCGTGGAAGTCCTCACTCAGAAGATGGAATTTGAACAAAGACTTAGGAGAGGGGGAACCAGTCCAAGGGCAATGCAAAGGTCCCAAGGGTGCGGCGTGTCTGCCCGATTGATGGCATAATGTGAAACACTGTGTGTTTAGAGCAGAAGGAGCAAAATCACGTTGCTTCATCCTGTGGTCTTGAAGGTAACTCAAAGAAATTGGCCACAGGGGTAAGATCAGGGAAGTCAAATAAAGGACACCAAGTAGAAGGCCTGCTGATGTCCTGTATTTCCAGCAGAGTCCCACATGACAAAAACATGATGGGAAGGAGAGAGCAGGGACGTGAAATTGCTGAAGTCTAGAATCCCTGTCCAATTTCTGTGGCGTTAAATAGATCCATATCAACCACTGTGACAAGTCTCTGAGTCTCTTTAGGCTTTATTCCCCTCGGAGCATGGAACTATAATTAATGCTGAGTGTGGCCACAGCCTGTGACATCTTCCTGATTTTACAAAGTGTAAAATCCTGAGAATTATAATTGGTAGCAAAAAGGGGTGAGCTTATTATTATTTTTTTTTGACTAACGAGTGGCCTTGATGAAAACTCCACAGCATCTTTCTAGTTTGGCTTATGTTTATGATCAAATATCTTTGGGGTATCCAATTAGCATCATTTGGATGTTTGGGGCCTGGGCATGCATGCACTAAATAGTATACAGGCAGTGATGCTGCGTGGGAAGCAGCCTCCTGGCTGGATGTACACCTGCAAAAGACAGGCCGGGTACCAGTGGGGTTTCCTGGAGGCTCCTCAGCTGGCAGCCTGGGCCGAGGAGGCTTTCTCTTCCACCAACTGTTCAGCAGCAGAAGTCCACATGGGGGAGAGCCAGCCTACTGCCTGGGGAGCTTGTAGACAGCAATGGTATTTTTGGACGATGTTGACCAATGCACACAAGACTGGATGAGAGGATTTAGTGGATGATATTCTGCAAAGTGTAAAATATTGCTTGTGTGTAAGGTCTTACTATTGTTGCTATTGTAATATATACGTTGAGGCGATATAAAGAAAGTAGGAGACCTACAGCCACAGTGTTTTCTGGTTTCTTCCTCGTTTCGTGTTATGGGAGAAGCCTTTGCCCTCGTTTTAGAAACAACAGCTACCATTGTTGAGCACTTACTTACTGCGTGCCAGATATGATGGTAAATGCCTTGCATACATTTTCTCATGTAGTTCTCACAACAACCCCAGTGAAGCACGTATTGCTACTTATCGTACTGCTTTAAAATTGGGGCAAGTGAGGCTCGGAGATTTTCAACAACTCACCCAAGGTTACACAGTCTGTGGTTAGAACCAAGATTACATGCAGGGGATTGGCTATAGGATTCTGTGTCTTTACCTCAGCACTAACGGGCCTTAGGACCTGCAGAACACTGCCCTGAAAAGGCAGATTTGGATTGCCAAGAGGAAAGGCACCAGCTTTGCTCTGTGGGCTCCACACACAAGGATGGCTGTACAGAGAGACTCCCAAGCAAGTGGGGCACCTGCAGCTTGGAGCGATGGGGGAGGGGAGTGGGCACTCAGGTATTTGAGAAAGTACTGAGGGGCTACCTGGCATCCCAACTTGAAAGACTGGGATAGAGAGAAGAGCAACAGACCAACTGGGAATTCTTTTTTGTTGTTGTTGTTGTTGCAGGGCTGGGTTTGAATCCACCACCTCCAGGACTCCAGGATATGGGGCTGGTGCCGCCCATCCAACTGTGAATTCTTTGTTGTTGTTGTGTTGTTGTTGTTTTTTTTTTGAGACAGATTTTCAATTTGTTGCCTTGGGTACAGTGCCTTGGCATCACAGCTCACAGCAACCTCAAACTCCTGGGCTGAAGCAATTCACTTGCCTCAGCCTCCCTAGTAGCTGGGACTACAGGCACCTGCCACAATGCCCAGCTATTGTTTAGAGATGGGGTCTCTCTCTGGCTCAGGCTGGTCTTGAACTCATGAGCTCAGGCAATCCAACCACCTCAGCCTCCCAGAGTGCTAGAATTACAGGTGTGAGCCATCATGCCTGGCCTCCAACTGTGAATTCTTGAAAAACCCAGAGTAGTGATCACCAACTTCACCTTGTCCTTGTGCCTGGGAGGAAACTAGAGACCTAGAACAGTGCTGAGACTTGCCCAAGGTCACACCACTCACTACAACTGGCAGCCACAGTAGAACCCTGGTCTTCCAGCTCCTAGTTCAGTGCTCATCCTCCTGCCTCACCCCACCTAGTCCCCCAGGTCCAGTGGACAGCCAACAGAGAGAAGGCATTTCCTTGTGAGTGAACACATTGTTTGGAGTAGTGATTCTTGGTGTGGCCCAGGGACTTGCCCCATCAACATTGCCCGAGAACTTGTTAGAAATACCAATTCGGGGTGGCGCCTGTGGCGCAAGGGAATAGGGCACTAGCCCCATATACCGGAGGTGGTAGGTTCAAATCTGGCCCTGGCCAAAAACTGCAAAAAAAAAAAAAAAGAAAGAAATGCCAATTCGCGGGTCTTTCCTTGGACCTAATGGGGCTGCAGCCCAGCAACGCGTGCTGTGACAAGCCCTCTGGGCGATTCTGATGCACATTCAAGTTTGAAAACCACTGGTCTGGACTGACAAGCAGAGCGCCTCAGACATCAATATGCATGCGGATCATCAGCTCGCACAGCACAAAAAAGGATCGTCTTCACAGGGAAGAAATGTGGAAATTACTGCAGCCCTAGAGGCACACCTGCAGAGCAGTGTCACCTTCAAACACGCGTGACAGTGACAGATAGATATAGAGACTGGGAGGGAGGGTGGAGCCAGTTCTTGTTGATCTGCACCTGCACCCGAGCTGATGTAGTTGTGCCAGCTCAGCAGTTCCCTAGAGACATGTCAGCTACTCTGCTTGGTGCTATGGAGGGTGCAGTCCCTGCCCTTGGGGAAAATGCTACCCAGGATCACAGAACCTCCGAGTTCGGAGGGAGCTTAGCGATGACCTACCCCATTGTCCATCTCTACTACCTCCCTGGCCCTTTCTCAGCTTTAACATCCGAAAGTTACAGTTAGAGTGAGCTCTGTTTCCTGTAGGACAGGGTGGAGCTGGGGAGGAGGAAGCAACTTATTAGCAACTACAATCAATTACCGCAATTACAGCTACAATTACAATTACTGGTATAAGTATTAGAGCCAATGCCATGAGAACACGGAGCCAGGAGGAATGAATTTTTAGCTGTGGGCTATCAGGGCAGACATCAGGGAGGAGGTGTCATTTGAGCTGGCCAAGATTTCAGCAAGCAGAGATGGTGGAATAGGAGGGATGGTTGTTTCCAAAGAGGATATCATGAACAAAAAGAAGCACCAAAATGCTTACAACTGTTAGGCAGGCTAGGTTAGGAGTACAGGCTCTGCAGAGAGACTGCTTAGCTTCCGTTGCTGACTCCACAACTAACCGGCTGCCTGACTTTGGGCAACGTATTTAACATCTCTTAGCCTCTGTTTTCTTACCTGAAAGATGAGAGTAATACACCTTATAGAGTTCGGAAAAAGAGTATATGTGATAATGACATGAAGTAGCTAACACAATGTCTGGCACATAGCACGTGCTCCAGAATATTTTTGTCAACTTTCCTACATATGTCAACAGCAAAGGAGATAATTTTTTTTTCTTGAGACAGAGTCTCACTATGTGACCCTCAGTAGAGTGCCACAGCACCACAACTCACAGCAACTTCAAACTCTTGGGCTCAAGTGATCCTCTTCCCTCAGCCTCCCAAAGAGGTGGGACTTTAGGTGCCCACCACAACGCCCGGCTATTTTTAGAGACAGAGTCTCGCTCTTGCTCAGGCTGGTCTCGAACTCCTGAGCGCAAGTGATACCCCTAGAGCACCAGCAATATTACTGGCAGTAGTGGAGGGAATCTTTATTATTATATTTTTTTGGTGGAGGCCGGACTTGAACCTGCCACCCCCAGTGTATGGGGCCGGCGCCCTACTACTTGAGCGACAGGCACCGCCTGAAATCTTTAGTACTAGTCTGCAGAGAGGTCTTTGAATGCAAAACTAAGGATGTGAAGCTTTTATTCTGAAAGCAGAGGATTTGCATATGGGGAAGACAGGAGCGGAGTGTTGGAGAGAGAGACTTAAGAAACCACTGGATCTGAACTATGGCCATCATAGCAAGAGAACTCTAAGGATAAAGACACATATCAGGTTCAGAAGAGAGAAATTTGAGTAAATGTATGTCTAGACTCCACTCCTCTTACATATAAACCTGACTTCAGGTTCACAGAGCCTGAAATGTGTGTATACATGTCTACCAAATAACTAGAAAATAAAAATCAGTGGAGAAAATATTGGCTAAATTTTTATAGGTCTGATGTGAAAGACAATTCTTTGTTAGCTTGAATGAAGCAATGTGAAATATATTCCATGAAAACATTTCCTGACTGGCCTTTTTGAAAGAAAATTTGGGATATGTGCAATTCACACATACTTGATCAATTTAAGCACATTCTGTCTTACTGGCAGCGAACAAAATCTGTAATAAGACAAGGAGTCCTCCAAAGAAAGAGTTGATTAGAGATGGCAACAGCAGTGCACAGTGGGTCCTAATTAAAGGATTTTTCTAATGGTTGTCTAAGAATACAAGTGCCCTCCATGTGGACTTCGGAGATAACTAGAGTATTCTTTAGTTCCTAATCAGGATGAACACAATTCAAAGTGTTCTCGAGTCCTGGGTCAGAGAGAATGATCTCATTTGGCACATAATTGAGTTTCTGTGAAGAGGAAAGATCGTAACCACTCACAAATATTTTGTCATTGACTAACTGCAAAAACGCATCTGTTAAAGCAATCCAACTGAGTGGGCTAGTTCTCTCGAATATTCAAGAATATCAATATATCCTAAAAGCAAGTCGACTACTTAGGTGTTTACCAAACACTTTGGAAGCCAGACGGTCCCGTTTCTGCTTTCACCTTTCTTCGGGAAGATATTTTCAAACACTTACGCACCCATATTCCACCCCCTGTAATAGACCCTTTTCAAAGAAAAGTGACTTTCTTTGGCTGTAGTGACACAGACGTCTGGGTGGGAGGGGTGCAGAGGGTGGTGGCGGCAATGCTGTTCCAATGCTTGGGAAACAGTGCTGCAGCCATCTGAGTGAATCTGATGAATTCTTTGTCAGCTCCCGGTCAGACCTGCCGGGCTTTCCCTTCATCTGCTAACAGACGGAAACAGAACAGATACATTGAAGCGGGTAAGACTGACCGGTTAGATTGACCCAAATTCTTTCAGGAAATGCAAAAGCCTGCTGGCTCATGGGATTAGCCGGCTGGTGTTTCCATCATTACCCATCTGCACGTTACCTTCTTGTCCAGGGCAGCCCCCGCTTGCCACCTCAGCAGCTTGCTTTCCAAGCCGAGATAATTTCACAACAGTCTAGTTATAAGAAAGCAATTGTCCACCCCTAAAGAAGCTTCGTAGCAAGCCCGGGGAGAAATTTGGCCCTCACCTTAATTGATTTGCTGTAGCCCTTGCGTTCTTTTCCCTCCACCTGCCCTTGCTCGTCTGCAATTCCAGGTGCTGCGGCCAACTTGTTAGGCTTAGCTCTGTGGAGAGCACAGCACAGAGCATATACCGTTTTCAAGGCTTTTTTTTTTTTTTTTAATAAAGGACTGTGCTGAGCAGGGGCAGGAGAAATAGCAGGATGGAAAATGAATGTTTTGTTTTCATTAGAGAGATGGCATCAGAATGCAGTGCGAAAAGGCCCAGGGAACCACATAGTAGTTAATGATGTCAAGACTCAGACTGAAGCAGACACAGGGTCTAGACAAATGATCCGCGGGGCTTGCCCTGCTGACAAGAGTTGCCACCCCTATGATAGAGTTCACAGGAACAGAGTATAGTACGGTAGTCCTCAGCCCTGGCTGTACATTAGGAGCTCCTGGAGAGCTCCTAACCTAAAAAATATACAGGTACATGTGCAGTCAGTCCCCTCTGAGATTCTATCTTTTTTTTTCTTTTTTCTTTCTTTCTTTTTTTTTTTTTAGACTGAGTCTCACTTTGTCACCCTCGGCAGAGTGCCGTGGTGTCACAGCTCACAGCAACCTCGAACTCTTGGGCTCAAGCGATTCTCTTACCTCAGCCTCCCAAGTAGCTGGGACTATAGGTGCCCGCCACAACGCCAGGCTATTTTTTTAGAGATGAGCTCTCGCTCTGGAACTCGTGAGCTCAAGCGATCCACCTCCCTCGGCTTCCCAGAGTGCTAGAATTACAGGTGTGAGCCACCCTGCTGGGCCATTCCATCTTAATTGTTTGGAGTTAGGGCCATACAATTGGTACTTTTTAAAAGCTCTGTAGCTGGAAAACAAAATTCCCCTAAAGGACATTGTTGAAATGATTGCCCATATTTGAATATGGACTATACAGTAGGTAATATTATTGTTTCAAGGTTAAAATTTCTGAACATGATCACTGCATTGTGATAATGTAAGAGGATGTCCTCCTTCTTAGGAAATATATGCTAAAGTATTTAGGGGCGAAGGGCATGATGTCTGCGATAAACTCAAGTGGATTAGGGACAAAAACCCCACATAGAAAGGTAGAAAGGGAGTAATAAAGCAAATGTGAGAAAATGCTAACATTTGGTGAATCTGGGTAAGGGATATACAGTTCTTTGTACTATTCTTAGAATTCTTCTGTTAATATAAACTTATTTTCAAATAAAAAATGTTTAAAAGAACCCAGCTCCCCCAATGAAATAAAATGCAACCAGATTATTCGGGACCCACTGGGGAAAGGAAATAAAGACTGCTATAGACAGGTGAGAGCGAAAGCCTTCCTGAGACAACTTCCCTACACCAGAGACCTTATTTCACTTTAATGATTGCACACATCTCCTGGAGATCTGGTCAGAACTCAGTTTCTGACTAACAAAGTCTGTAGTGAAGCCTGAGCTCCTTTATTTCTAATAGACTCCCGGGCGATGCTAATGCTCCATGGACCACCCTTGGAGCAGCAAAGCTTTTACTCTGAATTACCCCCGCCATAAATCTGTCAGTCAACAAGTGTTTTGGAACTGCTTGCTTGAAGCGCAGCATTGTAAGAGGAAACTGTAAATGAAGTAGACTGGGCATGTGGAGTTCCATAGAGTGCAGCCCGTAATCTTGACCCCTTAACTGTGGCAACTCCCTGTGAGCCACATAATCTGGCCTGATGGGAGTCACACTGCTCCAGAATAGAACAGAGCACCCAACAGAATATGCGCAAACAAAGGCCTGCAGCAAATGGAAGTGGGGATGGACTGGTCTCTTCACAAGCAGGCCCATAACACAGGCCAAAGGAAAAGTTCAGCCCCTCCCAGTGGGTGGCAGTTGGAAGCCAGCTGAGGCTCTTACAGAGATTAACATTCTAATGAGGTGTCAGGATGCAGGCTGCCTAGGCCTGGCTGCCTCTTCTGGGCAGGGGCTCATTTATTAGAAACAGAATTCCAAGGAAAATTCCCATTTCTGTGCTGTCTATGGCATGGTTCAAGTTTGTTGCATTCCGGTAAGTGGAGCTCAAACGTCCCCTCCCTGGTGGGCCCTGTCTCCATCAGAATTTTTTTTTCTTTGAGACAGAGTCTCAAGCTGTTGCCCTGGGTACAGTGCCATGGCGTCATAGCTCAAAGCAACCTCAAATTCTTGGGCTCAAGTGATCCTCTTGCCTTAGTTTTTCTATTTTTAGTAGAGATGAGGGTCTCAGTCTTGCTCAGGCTGGTCTGTAACCCCTGAGCTCAAGCAAACCACACACCTTGGCCTCCCAGAGTGCTAGGATTATAGGCATGAGCCACCACACCTGGCCTCCCATCAGAATTTTCCTGTGTTTACATCCAAGTGGAGGCCAACTAATGTGGATGCAGAGAAGAAAGCAGCTGGGCTTTACTGAGCATGTAACCCTATAGAAAGGCTATGGAAGACAAATGAGAAAAGCCTTGGAATTGGCTAGCCCTAACTGTGTATCCTAGCTTTACCACTTAATAGCTGTGTGAACCTGGACAAGTGACTTAACATCTCTGAGCTTTAGACTCCTCATCTATACATTGAGGCCAATAACAGTGCTAAATTCATAGGGTTGTGAGTATTAAAGGGGAGAGAGCACACAGCAGGTACTCAATAAATGGAGCTAGTCATGCATTCCATAGGTGTTTAATTTATTTTGTTTCTTCTGCATATAGACAGTCAGTAATTCAAACAAGTCCAACCCTGCTTGGTAGCTGTGCAGCCTTGGATGAGTTACTTTGGTTTACCTCTCTGAGCCTCACTTCCATTACTCTTTTTTTTTTTTTTTTTTTGGCCGGGCTGGGTTTGAACCTATCACCTCTGACATATGGGGTCAGCGCCCCACCCCTTTGAGCCACAGGCACCACCCCTCACTTCCGTTACTCTTAAATGAGGCTGGTGCTTGTATGTAAGGCACAGGATTGCTGTAAGGAATAAACGAGGTCAGGCATGTTAAATACCTGGCAGGCACACAGAAATGTGCTCGACCAACGTGAATCATCACAATTGTTGTGGTTATTATTATTGTTAGCTGTTCTCCAAGGCCCTTGATATTATGAGATTTACTTAGCAGCCAAGCATCCTTTTAGATTAGAACCATCCTTTGCAGCCTCCTCCAATAGAACTTTCTAATCTGCACTGTCATTTCCCTGAGGGTGGAGGCCCTGTCCTTTAAACTGTTTCTGGTGTCTCCATGGCACCTGGCAGGGAGTAGGTGTTTGGTGCATGACGCACCGAGCTCTGTGCTGCAGGCACAGCCACCAGTGGCTTCACTGCCTAGGTTTGAGCTTTAGCGTGTCTGCTTAACTTGCTGGGTGACTTTCTAGCAACTCCTGGAAGTTCTCCGAGTCTCCCTTCTCTCATCTGTAGTATGAATGTGATGATAATTCCTACCTAAGGGGGTTGCCCTGAGGATTAAAGCTGGGCACCTAGTGGGAGCTTAATACGGGCTGAGTATGAGTTTAGTTATTATCTGAGAAAGGTCACGCAGTGAAGGGTCACAGGAGCTAGTCTGCAAAATTGCACACACGAGTGGAAAGCACCAAGAGGTCAGGTTATAGGAGGGACACAAAGGGGCATTTATTGCCCATGAAGGTTTCTTTGAACTTTGGGCAGTGTCTGCACAAAATTATCTCCAGGATCATGCTGCTGAGAGCCCTGGATTTTCTTTTCAATATCGAGGTAAAAGGCAGATAACAGAAAATTAACCATTTTAAAGCAAACAATTCAGTGTCATTTAGTACATTGTCACTGCTGTGGAGCCTCTGAGTTCTGCTGAATTTATTACCTCTAGACGCTGGCTGTATGCAGAGGAAGACAGGGCTCATTGGTTCCTGACATCTGTTTCATAACTCTCTGCAAACTCACTTTGTTCCTTCCTTCCTATTGTTCATACACTCTCTCTCCACCTTCTTGTTCTTTGGGGCAACGGGGTCAATGTCTCTGACTGACATACATGTTCAGGGAGAGTGACAGTGTGACCCACTGGAAAAACACCAGGCCCGGAAGATGGCACTGGTAGAGAACAAGTTAGGACTGGCAAATCCACTTCTCGCCCCAGCAGGCTTGGCTTGGCACACCTGAAAGCGGGCACAGCACAGTGGCAGCTGTCCATTGTCCTTAGCCTTCTGATGGCCCCAGGAGCAAGAGACAGCCGGAAGTAGATTATTACCAATTATGACTGCTAAGAGTCCCCTTTGTTATCATGTCTTCCATCTTTGAGCTCCTCATGATTATGCGTAAATTTGCTCCCCTTATCGAAACATCTATTGTGAAATAACTTTGGTAGGTTTCAGGGTCTCACAGAGGTCTACTTTATGTTTATACCTGAGGGCAAGAGCCACATCTTAACTATTTTGAAATATAAGAAGCAGAATAAAAAAGAATTTAAAAAAAAAAGAAGAAGCAGAATAGTTTTTTTTTGAGACGGAGCCTCAAGCTATCCCCCTGGGTAGAGTGCCATGGCATCACAGCTCACAGCAACCTCCAACTCCTGGGCTCAAGCGAGTCTCCTGCCTCAGCCTCCCAAGTAGCTGGGACCACAGATGCCCGCCACAACCCCTGGCCATTTTTTGTTGCAGCCGTCATTGTTGTTTGGTGGGCCCGGGCTGGGGATTCGAACCCATCACTTTAGGTGTATGTGGCTGGCGCCTTAGCCGATTGAGCCACAGGCGCCAAGCCAAGATGAAATATTTCTAAGCATTTGTTCTCTATTGTGATTTTTGCTGATGCCCAAGATTTAACCTTTTCTTATCAATATATATTTTTAATAATGATATCTCGTAAGTCATAAGTGTTACTTTCAAGGCTGGCACTAGACTTTTTGCTGCCACTATAAAATATAAATAATAGGAGTACTGTCTGCTAAATTCATGAAATAAATTACTTACCTAAATTATCTGAATAGCTGATTTGTTGACATCACTTGTTTAACTAGCACTCAGTAGGATGTGTATTGTCTGAGAGACAGTTACAAAATGTTTTCGTCATTGCCAATGTCAAAAAATGCCATTGTTCATTAAGTCCGAACAATGGTGATCGAATTCTAACAACTGATCAACAATGCGAACTTTGATAAGCAGTTCTTTTTTTTTGAGACAGAGCCTCAAGCTGTCCCTCTGGGTAGAGTGACGTAGCATCACAGCTCACAGCAACCTCCAACCTCCAACTCCTGGGCTCAGGCAAGTCTCTTGCCTCAGCCTCCCAAGTAGCTGGGACCACAGGCGCCTGCCACAAGGCCTGACTGTTTTTTTTTTTTTTTTTGGTTGCAGCCATCATTGTTGTTTGGCGGACTCAGGCTGGCTTCGAACCCGCCACCTTAGGTGTATGTGGCTAGTGCCTTAGCCACTTGAGCCACAGGCACCGAGCTGATAAGCAGTTTTTGATAATCAGTTCTCAACAATTATTTGTTATTATTAAAGTTTAACATTATAAAATTAACAAAAATAATATAAAACTCATATCCTGGCGAAATAGTCATATGGCAGCCGAAAACCATATATTCCCTTCCCATTCTCCTGCCATTCCCTAGCTTGTGTTGCATTCTTTCCAGGGACTTTTTTAAAACACCGTGGGATGCAGGACAAATTGTTAAAAATTGGGACTGTCCCACCAAAAGCAGGGACGTCTGGTCACCTTACCATAGAGGGATAATAAGGGTGCAAGCTTATAACTAAATTCTGATAGTACTGCCTCTCCTTCTCTTGCTAAGTTCTGCTGTCTGCTTTCAATAGTGAGAGTTTGTAAGAGACTCTTTTAGCTACAAGGAGCTAGGAAGGAATTTTGTTTTTCGATTTTATGTGCATTAATAATGTGACACTTTCTTGTGATAGGCCATGGAACAGATCAATAGCTGCACAGCTCTACAGCACCTTGATTTATCAGACAATAACATACCCCAGATAGGTGATCTGTCAAAATTGATATCTCTGAAGGTAAGTATGTTTTCTGTGTTATTTGTGAAGCTTTATAAAAAATTGCTGAGAGAGGCTCGGCGCCTGTGGCTCAATCGGCTAAGGCGCTAGCCACATACACCTAAGGTGGCGGGTTTGAATCCCTAGCCCGGGCCGCCAAACAACAATGATGGCTGCAACCAAAAAATGGCCGGGCCTTGTGGCGGGCGCCTGTGGTCCCAGCTACTTGGGAGGCTGAGGCAGGAGACTTGCTTGAGCCCAGGAGTTGGAGGTTGCTGTGAGCGGTGATGCCACAGCACTCTACTCAGGGGGATAGCTTGAGGCTCTGTCTCAAAAAAAAAAAAAATATATATATATATACACACACCACAAAAATAGAATCTTAAAAAACTCCAAGTTTAAAATTTAACACTCCAAGTTCATTATCAACAAAAGTTCATAATGATTTAATGTGGCCTAACAACAAAATATACTTTCTAAGTAGTAAAAGGTGAAAATTCCTTATCAAAAATTTTGAAACCATGCTGAATAAAGTATGTTAATGTGTCTTGGTATCATATACATTAAATGAAAATATTTTTGTATAAATATACTGACTTCTAGGAACCTTATCTATTAGTAAATACTTTTCTATGTATTTATATACCTGAAAATGTAGTAACATAGTTGAAAATACCATATGTGGTTTATAGAAATCAATTCTAGCTTAAAATCACATTCATATATGCTCAATTTTTTCCTCACACATCTGTTGTCAATTTAAAGTTTATGTAATTAACTGATAACTGGGATATGCTTATTTATAAATTGTGGGGGAGAAGTCTGAATAACTGTAAACTGTTCAAAGACACACGGAATGCTTACCCTGTAATCTCTGGATGTTCCAGTGAATACAAAGATTTGTGAGGCATGATACTTTGCCACATAACTATCAAAAGCAGAAATTGTTATTTTCCAAAAGGAGTGCTAGAAAAAATATTTCAGAAGTTCACAAAGTAGGAGTTAGGTTATCAATGTGGATGGAACAGCCAGAAAAGCCCTCTTGAAAGAGGAAGCTGGATTCTGAAAGATGAAGAAGTTTTGAGCAAACTGAATGAGGAGCACAAACACTGTGGCTGAAAATGTGGCTCCAGTAGGGGCAAGATCAGAAGGGCTGGGACGTAAAGTATGTTTAAGTAGAATACAGCAGAGATAAAGAGCCTGACTTTAACCCATACGTACCAGAAAGACTGTTAGTAGGCTTAGAATTGAATGACATAATTAGAAAATGATTTACATGTTGTTCTGGTGGCTGTACACAGGATGAATTGAAAAACAAGTGCCTGAGATGAGAACACTGAGGAGCAGAGTCCTGTGAGATGCAAGTGAACTGGGACAACACCGGACGAGGGATGGGGAGGAGTTTAGATACTGAAACATTTCTTTTTCTTTTTTTTTTTTTTAGAGAGTTTCATTTTGTCGCCCTAGGTAGAGTGCTGTGGTGTTGCAGCTCACAGCAACCTCCAGCTCTTGGGTTTAGATGATTCTCTTGCCCAGTAGCTGGGACTACAGATGCCACCACAACACCCGGCTATTTTTTGTTGCAGTTTGGCTGGGGTGGGTTTGAACCTGCCACCCTTAGTATATGTGGCCAGCGCCCTACTCACTGAGCCACAGGCGCCGCCCCAGATACTGAAGCATTTCAAATGTAGAACAGATAGGACTCAGTAAAGGATGAGTGAAATGGCTAGGAAAAGATGTCAGATTTCTAACTTCATCAATGAAGAACAGTTTTTCAATAATAGGAAATTTGTGAGGAAGGAGATTCTGGAAAATGATTGTCAATTTTAGGCATGACACACACTCATACACTCAGTTATACAAATTACTGAACCCAGACATAAATGTACTTCTCTACTGACTGTTTACAGAGGCATCCCATGTAAAATCTGATTAAATATTAGCATACATAAAAAACCGAAAAGTTCATTCCCTATTATGCAGCAAGGAATTGGATACTACATGCATGCACAAAAATCTTAAATCCCATTTTATTTATTATTTTTTGAGACAGAGTCTCACTTTGTCACCCTTGGTAGAGCGCCCTGGTGTCATAGCTCAAACTCTTGGGCTCAAGTGATCTTCTATGCCTTAGCCTCCTGAGTAGCAGGGACTACAGGCACCTGTCACAGTACCCAGCTATATTTAGAGATGGAGTCTCACTGTTGCTCAGGCTGTTCTTGAACTTGCAAGCTCAGGCAATCCACTGGCTTCGGCCTCCCAGAGTGCTGGGATTACAGGCATGAGCCACCATGCCCAGTCTTAAATCTTATTTTAACAACTGACTTTCAAGTACACCAAATTTGTGAACTTGATACTTTCTTAAAAGTATCAGTAACTTATAATAAGGTATCCATATTGTATACTGCCTTTGGTGACAATAATATAATTTGTTCCACCTGCTGGGGCTTTGGAGGCAAAAAGAATGACTCTTATAGAAGAGTGCCTTCAGAACAGGAACCCTGAACCCAGTTAGACAGAAGGGCCTGCGTGGACCTTCATTGCACTGATCCCCATCTCAGTCCAAGAGGCGTGAAACAGTCTCATCTCCTTCTTATTTATATACTGGACTACAGTACTGTCCCACTTGTTTCCTTTTGATGTAAACAGGATATTTTCATAACTTTTCTGGAAGGCTTCTAACAAGTGAAGGCTTTCTGGGACAGCAGCACCAACCAATAAAGAGAAAACAACCCATCAGTCTTCAAACGAACAAGCACACCTTTCTTAGAAAGGAAGCTAACAGCCAGTAAGCTTAGAAGTATAGGCAGGATTCCTTTCTTTGCATCAAAATACCAAGAAGCAGGCTCAATCTAACATTATTTAATTTAAAAGTTTGGCCTCGGCACCAGCCACATATATCTAAGGCAGCGGGTTCAAATCCAGCCCGGCCCGCCAAACAACGACGCTGCAACCAAAAAATAGCTGGGTGTTGTGGCGGGCGCCTGTGGTCTCAGTTACTTGGGAGGCTGAGGCAGGAGACTAGCTTGAGCCCAGGAGTTGGAGGTTGCTGAGAGCTGTGATGCCACAGCACTCTACCCAGGGGACAGCTTGAGTCTCTGTCTCAAAAAAAAAGAAAAAGAAAAAGAAAAAAAGTTTGGTAAGAATGCTCTTATAGTTTTACTTAAAATACATCAACACTAGAATTCTATAATGAAACAGAGATAAAATTTCCATTATCTCTGCCCATACTTAACCTTTTTAAGAAAAAATAATTGATCAAAAGTAAGGATGCCACAAGCTTCAATCTTATAAAATTTCTGATAGAAGCGTAGCTAGCCTGTCAACAGTGAATTGGGCAAAAAAGAAAAAGCCTTGTTAATTGTGAATTTGTATCTTTATACAATCAGTATAACATACTTGTGAAGATGCAAATAGTAGGTTAACAAAATAAAACCTGAAAGCTGGTGGGATCTTAGATGAATCACTTGCTCCAAGTCATATAGCATGCTACTACTGTGTTTCCTCAAAAATAAGACCTACCATAAAAATAAGCCCTAGCAGGATTTCTATGCATTTGTTAAATATAAGCCCTACTCCAATAATAAGACCTAGTGATGGGTGTGGCTATGCAGATATGCGTATCGGAAGACGTCCCCTGAAAATAAGTCCTAGTATGTATCTTCTGAGAAAAAAGAAATACAAGACAGTGTCTTGTTTTCGGGGAAACACAGTAGCAGAGCTTTATAAGAGTCTGTATCTTGACTGAGGCAGTGCCCTTCTATACCCCTCTAAGTCACTTTGACAGTATTCCCCGTTTTGCAGTGGGTAGGTAGGTAATTGGAAACCCTTTCAGTAAACTCCTGGAGTGGGGGGGGGGGGGTTCAGACTTAGGATTGGCTTCCTTGGTTCTCTCCCTTTTCTTCAGAATGTTCTGAGACTCAGACCTGTGTCTGGCTTTAGAGCTGTAAACTTTTTCTTTCCCTCTCTTTCCTGACATCTAGCACACGAACCCATGATATATTAGGATTTTATTGCCAGAGAGACAGATGGGTATAAAAGAAATTAACTGATAAGGTTATATAAGTTCTAAGAACTAGTAAGTCATTTGTCTCAAAACTCCAGTAGATACTTTACATATAAGCAAAGTACTAAATGAGATGATTCTCTTTAGCAGGGACGAGTCATGTTAAGCCTTTATGTACAATCTAATATAAAATTTCAGAATTAAAGTATTTCAGAGCAACTTATGTTTATCAGTGGTGAGATGAAAAGAATATTCAATTTAAAATTAAAAGACCTAAATTTGGTTTTACTATCTCGATTAATAATCCTAGGTTGAGTCACATAAACCTCACTGGACCTCATTTCATCTGTAAAATAAAGGTACTGAGTGAGGTCAGTGAGCTCTGAGCCCACTATTCTGCTTTTATGTAAGAATGAATTTGTGAACAAGGATTCCAAACAAAGTCTACCAGCTTTTCAATTCTAAAATTTCATGACCATGATTCCAGATCAATACTTCTAGTAAGCACTTTGTAACTTCTGAAGTTACCCATGTCCTTAAAAATTTATAGAACTGCATTTACTAATAACTTAAAACTATTTTCATATGTTTCATCCATTTGGATTGAGGTAAATCTGAGAATCTCAATCATTAACATTTTTATAATATTATGTCATTGAACATGTAGTTCACTTCTGGTTTTTAGTGATCAGTAATGTGAGTTCAAAAAGGGAACGTGACAATAATGTGACGATAATTATCTTCCTTTAAACTTTGATGGGACACCAGAATCTGAAATTATGCTGCACTGTAAAAAGCATAAATTAGCTATAGATACACATGTATACACACACGTATACACACACGTATACATACACACGTACTTTTTTTTACCTACATTTCTGCCCAATGTACAAATTACAGTTCAAGGCCACTGAATCCATTTACCATAAAAATCTTTCCTAAGCATGAAACACTAAGTAACGAATAGGAAGCTCAGTTGATACTACAGTCCTTTTTGCCTAAAAGTTCTACAATGGAATCTTTTCTGTCACTTAAACTCTCAACTTTTCATTGCATTTTATCTTTTTATCATAAGTGACATCAGTATTATAGAGTTTCTGATTCTCTGGAAAGATATAACTGTATCTTTTTTTTTTTTTAACATTTTATAAATTTGTGAGACTAAATAAAAGTAGTACTCCAAGCTCTCCCACACTCTATATGGCCATGTAGAAAACTTGCTAATTTTTGTCAATCAAGCCTCAAATAAATAGTAGAAAGTAAATAGCAATACTTTATATAACTCACAACCGAATGGTTTATTTACTGTTAATCTTTCTTCAGCATATCAAAGAGTGCTTAACAAAAACCAAAATAACAATCCAACCTAAATCCTTCATCCAGGGCAAGGGGGGGGATAGAGGAGGGGTTGTGTGCCAAGCATTTTTAATATCTTTTATAACTTTACATTAAGTCATAGACTTACCTATTGTTTTCATAGCAATCCCACATCCCTGAGGGGTTTTTTTTTAAAGGTAAATATCTCATCTTATAGATGCAATAATTGAGATAAAATGTAACTTGCTCAAAGTTACTCAGCTAACAGCTGGTAGAGCTGGGGTATAAACAAACCATCTGGCTCACTGTCAGGACAGTACCATAGGGTACTCTTTACCTATCTGTTTAATATAAGATCACAACTGAAATGAGAGTAGCTATTCAAACAGTGAATTATATCACCTTTACATTAAGCAGTTGAAACTGTAAAACAATGCACATCAAAGGACATAAATATACTGTCGGGTGTAACTACAAGGTCTTCAGTAAGTACAAATCTGACAGTTCTAATACAAATTCTAATAAAATATGGTATATCCATGTCAGAATAACACTAAATCTTAAAAGATTAGGGACAGTATAATTAGAAACAACTTCTACTGAACTTAAGCCCTGACTTGACCCGTCTGAATTTGGAATTTGCCTTTTGCTAATTCCATTCTCTACCCTGTTCAGAACTTTCTTATTCCTACCAAATTCCAAAACTCCAAATTTACTGATTATGTCTATGTTTTTCATGGTACTTAAAAGTTTCCAGAAAAATTTTAACTTGCACCACTCAAAACACCTGTAGGCCCAGAAATCAGTAAACCTTTAAAAAGATGGAGGGATAAAACAGAAGACAGAAAAAGTCATTCCAAGCAATGACAGGCTAAGAAACAGAAAGGCACTGACAACTACTTGCGATTAGCATGTTAACGATTTACTACGCGTTACCAATCAAAGACACCTTAGGCTTCTGAAGCACGTGAGCTGATGAGACAAGTGAAAAACATCCGGATTCCGAGATGTTCCACACACTTAACCCCCTTGGCAAAGAACAGACACGGGTGGAAAGCTGCACGGAAGGCACGACAAGTGCCATGCACACGTTACGAGGGACGGGGAGGTGCAGGTGCGGGAGGCGACCCCCGGGCCGGGGAAGCTCCGGGCCCCGCCACCTCGCCGCAGCCACAGGGGCTGTGGTTGTTTACGCGGCTCCGGGAAGAGCCCGCGGCCCCGGCCGCGCTGCACCGACAGCGCCGGGAGGCGGCGGCGCGGCTGTAACATCTGGATGAGCAGATCCACACGTCCCCCCGCCACCGTCCCTTCACACACAAAGGACCGGCTGCCTCCGGCCAGTCCTCCGCCCCCCGCTATCCCCATTACCGCGGCCCAATTCAGGGACGGCCGCACAGAGGCTGGGCTGGGCGGAGAGGCGCGCCCCGCCGGGGCCGGCGTCTGCACCCGGGAGGGGCCGACCCCCGGCTCAGGCCCGCGACCCGCGGCCCATGCCGAGCGCGGCGCCTGCCCGCCGCACGCCGCGGCCCCGCAGCAGCCTCGGCCTCGGTGTCCGCCGCGGCCACACCGCCCCCCCGCAGGCCCCTCACGACGACGCGGCCCGCGGGCGGGACCCCGGCCCGCCTCGCCCGCGCCCTCGCGCGCCCTTCCGAGGGGCTTTCCCCGCTTTTCCCACTTTGGACCGCGCTGAAACCCCTACCCCGGGGCTCGGCTTTGCTACCTGGATCCGCTTCTTGTGTCGCCTGCGCTCCGCCATGTTGGCCGCTCCGCCCGGTTCCCTCTGACGTGACGGGGGGAGCGAAGTCTCGCGAGAGCGCGCGGCCCGTTATGTAACGCGCGGGCGCCCGCCGGCCTCGGCCGGGTCCCTCCGCCCCGCGCCCGCCGTGAGCGCCGGACGCTCGCCGGGGCCGGAGGAAGCGCCCAGTGGGTCAGCCTCTCAAGCCCGGCGGAGCGTCTGTCACCTGCGAGGCCGTCAGATGCGGAGCGGGCCCCGCCCCTCAGCCAGGCGCGCGGGGAGCGGCCGGGCCCGGAGTCCCCACCCGCGGCGGGTCCCGTGACAGCCCGACACGGCCCGGCGGGACGTGTCATTCGGACGGTGAGGACCGGAGCTGACTCCGCCGAGGCCCCGCGGGAGGTGGGCGGCGGAGCCCGTGTTTGAGCCGGCTGCCTTTCCCAGACGAGCGTGGGCTCCCCCGCCCCGTCCTCACGTCGCTTTTCGTGACTCCGGGTCGGAATCCGGGCTCGGAGGGGCGGGGGCGGGGCGGGCCCGGCAGGTGCCGCACGGCCTGAGCCGCCGGGAGCAGAAGGCTGCGGGCTGCCCGAGTCCCGGCACCTGCGGGGGTCACAACGTGTTATGTCAGGGCCACCTAGGCCTACGCCGAAAAGGGGCTTGGGTGGCTAGTAAGCAGTTCCCGTGACTTTATGGATAGATTTTTACAGCATTTATGATTGTAGAAAACTCGGAAAACACAGAAAAATAAGATGAGGAAAGAAAAACTCCCAATTTTGCCACTCAGATTTCTTTTATTCATGTCCATTTTCTCTTAGTGTTTATTCCTACCGTATTTCCTTCGCATTGTCCATTTCCCATTCCCTAGTTTGAGATCACACGCAATATGATAACTTGCTTTTATCACTGAATGTTATGTTGTAGACATTTGTTGTGCCGTTTAAAAATCCTGCAAGTTTCCTATATTATGTGCTCAATCTAACAGTGAAATGTGTAATTAAGGCACTGTGGCATCTTGATGCCTGGTCTTTTTATAAAGTAAGGTAGCTAAAGTTCTTTTTGGATGCAATTCTGATCTCTGATAAGCCATTTAGTCTTCTATGATATATAATTTGGGCATGTGTAGTCAGGGAAGGGAGGAGAAAGAAGTAATGACTCTTGCTGATATACCCAAAACATAATACAGAATATGAAATGGCTTTATTTTCCTTCAGTCTCTTTCCTCACCCAGAAAGATGAATCTGTTTTGTGTTGTTAGATTTGGAGAACTCTGGACTGTTTCATAGGAGACCTGGCTTGTAATGAAAATATTACTGCATTTAGTGGATACTGAGTGCCTCCTGATGCCAAATGTTAGGCTGGGATAATTGTAGGGGATGAAAATCTGTGTGGCCAGTGACCCCCTCAAGTTACTGCTCCACCACCTTGTTCAGAAGAGTTTTAATTTAATGCCCCCTTGTTCTCACTGCCCGTTCACACTGTAGACTACAAAGCTTTGCTTTCTGCATCCCTGCTTCAGTAATAATTCTTGTCGAATCCAGTAACTGATCTTCAGCTAGCTTCTCACTCAGCATTCACCAATATTCTCCATTCACTTCTTGACTTTTTCCCCTCTGGTATTTACGGCATCACCTCCTCCTTTCACTTCTCTTTGGCTTCTCTCCCTTCACCCGGATCTCAGCTGTCCTGCCCACCCTGCGTCCATGCTCTTCTTCTGCCTTTCCCTTCTCTGTGTGTCCTGGGGAATTCCACCATGCTCACAACTTAACTCCAAAATCCTCATGAATATTTCTTTCTAGCTTTCTTCTGAATGTCTCCATTGGATGTCCAACCAGAAACCACCATTTCCCCAGGAAAAATCGCCCCTTTTAATGTATTTTTGAATTCTAATAACTGCATAATTGTTCACTCGGTTACTCATGCTGGAAACCTTGAAAGTATCCTGACCACACCTTCCTACCAGTCAGTCCCCGGTCCTATGGATTCTACAGCTGACATGTTTGGAATTCTTCCCTTCCTCATCATTCTTCCTGCATTGCCTTGCACAGGTCTCTATCATTACCTGTGTGAAATGCTGTTGCAACAGCCTCCTAATTGTTCTCCCTGATTCCACCCTCTTCACACTCCAGACAGTCTACTTCCTGGTTTAAAACTCTCCAGCCCCTCCCTGTTGTGTATAGCAACATGAATGATGGCTAAGGTTCACACCAAAGTGGCAAATTTCTGGGTCTCTCTGTTATTAAATATTTATGTAAAAATAGCTCCGACCGCTTCCCAACACCCTGTGTGTGACTTTGATGGAGGTAGTGAGAGTTTCTCCTGGACACTGCTTGCTCCTATTTACCATTAGCTATGCAGCCTCACTCCCATCGATGGGCTGTTGCTGACCTGAATAAGGAGCAGGTGAGGCACACTTCTCCACCTCATTTCTTTTGCCAAAGCAGAGCTAGTAGTTACAGAAGACTATACTGGTGGTTTCTGAGGGAAAAAAAAGAGTTATATTTATTTACTCATTACAAGTGTTTATTGGAGGCTTACTATGTGACAGTCCTTATTCTAGGCACTGGGCATATGCCTGTGATGAGGCAGCCAAGACCCCTGCTTTGGGGAGCTTATATTTTTTAGGGAGAAGAGAGCAGATGGTAAGAGATAGGAAGCAAACCACGAGTACTGTTGTCCCGGGGTACTGTGGAGTGTTGGCTCCAGGGCACCCCTAGGACACTGCACTCTGCAGGTGGTCAAGTCTCTCCTATATGTGGTAAAGAAAAATCTCAGCCCCCCCCCCCCAACTCCTTGTGCAAAAGAGAAGGTGAAGACTGGAATCCCCATGAAGGACTGAGCCCACAGATCATTCTTTAAGGAAATTCCTTGCTGACCTCCCAATAGCAAGGACATACAAGTTGTAACTTTGGGTCTGCAAGGTATGTCTAGCTCCTAAAACCAAAGTCTGTTCCAATTACACACTAATAATGATTCACAAGTTTAACTTCAGAGGTGCAGAACCAGAGGCAAAAGAGGATCAGACATTCTTGGACCCACCCAGAGAAATCCACGTAATCGTTGCCCACTTCAGTCCTTTCTCCTCTAACACGTGCCTCGACTTACATAAATGTAGATTTTCCTGGGTCTCAGAGAATGTAACCATTTTGCCTCATTACCCTTCCCCCTGCCTTTGTTTTTTTCTGTATGCCTTTAAATACTGAAACTTCCAAATTCCCCTTCAGAAAAACAGCCACAGCTTTGTTTGTGGTTTGCGTTTTTCCTGGGCACACCCTCAACTTTGGCTTAATACACCTCCATTAATGAAGTCTTTGCCTCAGTCACTTATTTTGAATAGACACATCTAATCTATACACACACTCCCCTGTGCTATCAGGCCTGTCTAGATTACTTATAGTACCTAATATACCGTAAATGCTATGTAAATAGTTTTTTATGCTATGATTTTTTAAAAATTTGTATTACTTAAAGTTTTTTCCCCAACATTTGTGATCTGTGGTGCATTACATCTGCAGACAGGGAATGCTTGGATACAGAGGGTCCACAGTGTATTAAAAGCCTCAGTAGACTTAGTAAACAAAGCAAGGTCAAGGGACTGCAGCAGTGAGAAGGAGGGCACAGTGTAACTTAAATGGCTGAGGCAGGCAGGCCTCTTTGAGGGATGATCTTTGACCACAGATGACTTGAAGGAGAAGAGAAAGTGGGTATTCGGGGGAACTGGTACTTGAGGTGGCATGAATGGCATCCACAAAAGGCCCGAAGAGGGAGAGTGCGTGTTGTATTTGAGGAACAGTGAGGAGGTCGGTGCCCAAAGCAGATTCAGAGAGGTGGGGTCACAGGGGAAGGTCAGAGGGAAGTGGGGCTAGGTTGGTAGGGCTTTCACTGAGAGAGGCGAGGGCTCTTGGAGGGTGTGTCAAGCTGGACTGGGCACAGGAGGGACATAATGTGCCTCTGTTTTGAAAGGATTCTGAGTGCTGTGTTGGGGACAGACTGGCAGGAGGTGCCGGGACAGAAGGAGTTTCAGTTCGGTTGTTAAGGTCACAGGTGAAGGAGGATGGTACCTCCCACTCTGCTGGTGATAAGAGGCAGGCAGTGTGTGTGGATTCTGGATATATAATAAGTGTATTTTTGAAGGTAGAGTTAATGATTTTCTGAATATGAGGGAAGAGAGGAATCAAGAATAGCTCCAAGATTTTTGGCTCAACCAACCAGAAGAATGGAATTGCAACTTCCTTAGATGGGGACGGTAAGCGTTAATAAGCTTGGGTGTAGGAGGAACGGGAACTTTTTCTTTGGCACATTGATGTTGGGAAGCCTGGTGGATGTTCACTGGAGATGTGGCATGCACAGCTGGCTCTCTAGGAAGACGGGTTCAGGGGAGACCTTCAGGCATCAGACTGCCACCCAAAGATGCCACTTTGGCATAAGGATGATTTGGAGCTGAAGGCAATTGAGAAAAAGCAGACATAGGAAGAACGCTCTGCTCTTATCTGCCGAGAGCATGGTCTAAGTTCTCGAGGTGCCCCCCTCTCCAGACCAGGAACAGGAAAACAACCCTTCCCAGCCGAGGAGACAGCCCCAGGATGAGTTTGCACAAACCAACCTACGGCAGCCCTTACCCACCATGAGTTTCCTCCTTGTATTTGCCTGCCCACAGTTTACTGCACCTGAACCCCCTTTCCTTTATCTAGTCACTTCTCCCCGATTTATCACCCTTTGTTAGGATGGTTTATAAGCCCCAGCTCTGACTATTGGTTTTTCACTCCTTTTCTGTGAAGCCCTGTGAATGGTAAATGTATTAATATTAAAAATTGGTATACTTTTCTTCTGTTAACCTGCCTTTTATCAGTTTAATTCATAGGCATGAAAGAACAGAGAATCATTTTTTTTGTCCCACAGGGTCATCAGCGTGTAGATGGCATCTAAGTCCAGTAGCCTGTTGTCCACTTGCCTCCCTTGCCCGTCCCTAGGACAGGCGAAGGCTTCTGCTCCTCTCCCTCCCTCTCTGATCTCTTCTTAGTCTCCTTTGCCTGGTTCCCATTTTCCACCCCTCCTCCCAGTGCTGGGTGCCCCGTGGCTTCCCTAGCTCTGTGTACCCTTTGAACTGCAGCAAAGCACAGCCCACAGCTTAACTCAGGAGCCTTGGGTCTTGCTCCCTGGCTGCCCTCTGGCCACCTCTGTGCTCCCACAACCCTCCACCTCTCTTCACTCTCTTCAGGGAACTTTCCTCCCTCTGGTCTCTTCTGTCTTCTGGGCTCTGTCACTTTTCTCTGGGGCTGTCTCTGAAACTGAGAATTTTTCCTGCTTTAGTGAGTAGAGAAATTGATCTCTTCGCCTGATATTAGATTCCTTTGGGCATAGTTTTGTAAATTAAAAAATTCATTACCATGTTCTGCTAAACAAAGGGTTCTTCAATCTGGATCCCTTCTCTAGTAGACTGATGAATAGGTGGGAACCTAAAAAACTCAGTTTCCTGGGCTCTAAACCATCTCAACAAATGGAAGGAAATAATACAGAAATATATTCAGACCAGACTTACATGAACTGGAAGCTGATATGTTTAGTTTTTTTGTGCTAAAGAATTATTTCTCTGGGACCATTCTGTATTTTATTTTTTCCTGTTACTTTGGTTTTATTTTTTATTTTTTCCTGTTTCTGTGTTCTGGCACCTTTTTTTTTTTTTTTTTTTTTTTTGTAGAGACAGAGTCTCACTTTGTTGCCCTCGGTAGAGTGCTGTGGCATCACTCAGCTCACAGCAACGTCCACCTCTTGGGCTTAGGCAATTCTCTTGCCACAGCCTCCCAAGTAGCTGGGACTACAGGTGCCTACTACAATGCCTGGCTATTTTTTTGTTGCAGTTTGGCTGGGGCCAGGTTCGAACCCACCACCCTCAGTATATGGGACCAGTGCCCTACTCACTGAGCCACAGGCACCACCCCTTTTTTTCGTTGTTAGCTTCTGAATCATCATTTGGAAAGAAAACATTCTAGAATAACATCATTAAAAAGAAAAGCAGCTCTGATAGGGTTGGTGCCCATAGCACTGTCGTTCTAGCGCCAGCCGCATACACCAAGGGTGGCGGGTTTGAACCTGGCCCACACCAGCTAAACAACAACAGCTGCAACAAAAATAGCCGGGCACTGTGGTGGGCACCTGTAGTCCCAGCTACTTGGGAGGCTGAGACAAGAGAATTGCTTGAGCCCAAGAGTTTGAGGTTGCTGGGAGCTGTGACACCACAGTACTCTACCCAGGGTGACGGCTTGAGACTGTCTCATAAATAATAAAAAGCAGCTCTGATAAAGCACGGTCACTACTACGTATCATAAAGCAGGTACAAGATATTTTACATTGACAGCCAGCCTGTCCTGCATCTATAATACTAGAGGATACAATGAAAAAGGCAACCATTCTGTATGTTAAACATTTATGTGTAACAAAATTAAAAAAAAAATCAGAGAACTAAAGCAAATAATGGCCAGGCCTTTTGGGGGCATGATTTTTTATAAAAGCATTTAAAAATACATAGTTAATAATGTTCATAATTTTTTTTTTTTTTTTTAAGACAGAGTCTCACTTTATCACCCTCAGTAGTCACACAGCTCACAGCAACTTCAAACTCTTGGGCTTAAGCGATTCTCTGGCTTCAGCCTCCCGAGTAGCTGGGACTACAGGTATCTGCCACAACGCCTGTCTATTTTTTTGTTGCAGTTTGGCTGGGCCCAGGTCCGAACCCACTATATGGGGCTGGCACCGTACCCACTGAGACACAGGTGCTGCTCAATAATGTTAATAATTTAATGCTGTTATCACAAAGAAAAAAATTTTATGTAAAATGTACTTAATACAAAGCATAGTAAGTACTGGTAGCATTATTTGAAAATTGAGTTACTATTTCATTTTATTTATTAAATTATTTTTTTCCAGTAGCCACATTTGTGAGGCTGAATAAATATTTTGAAATAAATTGATTCTTTAGACCTCTACTGAAGAAATGGTGTGAATGAGACAATGAGTATGTAACAGTGAAAAACAAACACAAATGCTATGCTGTGAAAACCATGATAATATTAGACTAAGAACATACAAAAACATCATTTTATCTTCTTAATGGAAAGCTAATTGCTTTGTCATTTCAAACAGGAAAGTTAGCAGTATCATCTCCACTCCTTACAGAATTCTCCTGATTTTCTTTGTTGTCCAAAAGGCCACCAGGATGGCTTAGCAATAGAAAGGAGAGCTTCCCGGGCAGTACCAGGTGCAAACTGGGAAGGAACCATCTCCAGTGTGGTGGAAGGAGCCCTCTCTGAGGGGAAGGGGCAGCCTGGATCTCCGTGCCTCCCAGACAAAGCCAGAACGTGTTCGGTCAGTTGGAGGGAAGGCTGTGCGCACCCAAGCCAAGTGCAGGTGTGATGGATAAACAGGTAAGTCACATACAGCCCTGTTCATGTGGGAGTGGGGCTTGGGCAGGCATGCAGATGAGGTAGAATTTGACTCTTTGAACCATAACACCCAAAGACAGTGGGCCCACAGCCTTATACACTGGCTGTCACTGGCCCGAGACCTGCAGGTGCTCATCAGAAGAGAATGGAGGCCATGTCTGTGTCTGGGGTGGCAGTGTCAGGGTTGTAGCTCCTGATCTGCCTGGTGGCTCCTATCACTGGGAGTTTAGCAGGAGTGTGGCTTTGCTCATAGCGGTAGGAATTTGGAAATTTGCCTGTTGCTAACTTTTGTTTCTTTAACCCGAGGTTCCATCTTAGTTCATAGAGGAGTATCTAATTTGGTTTGTCAGAACACGTTATTATTTTTGCTTTATTGTTCAGAGTTCACGCCAAAAAAAAAAAAAAGGAAACTACTAAAGGCATTTTAATAAGAAAGGGATTTAATTAGGGCAATTAGATGCTTCCAAATTGTTGAAAGGCTGGAGGAGCAGGCTGCAGGCTGGGGCTGCCTGAGAGCCTGACAGGGCTGCAGAAATGACCCGCCACAGGCACCTCCACCTGTGGGATTCAGGAGAACAGCAGAGCAACCCTGAGCTCCGGAGTACCGGGGCCTGTGACCGAGATGCCGGGAAGCCAGGGTCAGAAAGGTGTTGGCAGCAGTCTGCAGTTGCCTCTTGTCCACAAAGATCAGGACTGGATATTGAAGGGGTCTGTAGAAAACACCCTGTCTCCATGGCCTTGCAGCCATCAGCAGCTGGAAGAGGGCCGCCTCCCTACGCAGGTGGGAAACTCAGTTTAATTCAAGTTGTTGTGGGGGGAGGGCCGGGTGGGCTCTCACCTAATGGGCACACCTGGGAGAGGGGTGCAACTGCAGCAGGGACCTCGCCTAACAGACACAAGCATCGAAACCTAATCATTTGTACCTTCCTAATCTGAAATTTAAAAAAATGATCTGGAAGATTCTGTATACCACAAATAAATAACTATGTAAATAACTAAATGAAGGTGGCCTCCTTGTCATGTCTGTCCTCTTGACCCCCGACTAGTGGCTCTGATCAGCACCGTGACTCTGCAAGGGATATCTGGGACGTGAAGACTTCAGCTGCCCTTCCAGGGTGCTGGCTGGGTGCCGGCTGGACAGATCGGACACCAGTCTGCTCCCTCTGCGTGACCAGCCCACTCCTACCCCGCTCTCCTGGAGAGCCGTGCATTTCTCAGGCCACTCTGCTCTTCCACACCCATGTCTTCTCTGTTTTTCCTTTTTCTCTTTCCCGCCTGGCCTGTTCCTCAAGGATCAGGCAATGTGTCACCTCCATAGTCAAACCTGCCTTCAATTCTCCCTTCAGCAGACTCAACCTTCCCCTGTTCTGGGCTCGTCTTAACATTTTGTAAAAGTCGTTGAAATGGTATTACATTCCCATAGTAACTTGTTTTTCTTTATCCCAGACTGTGAAGCTTTCAAAGGCAGGCCTTATGTCTCAGGCTTCTATTGCCAGTGTCTAGTCCGAGGCCCAGCTCAGGGTAAATGGACGCTGATGGAGTGAATTATGAATGATGAAAATGGTGTAGTCCTCGTGCTCTGGAGCTTAAGGGAGAAAAAGATATTCAAAAGGACAAAGTTCTGTTGGGAAGCCTTCTTTATATTCCCAGGCCCTTATTATCTATAGAATCCTCTATGGGATTTGGAGAAAAGTAATTTAACAAGCTCTCGCCTTGATCTCTCCTGGTTGAGGAAGCCCCTTCCCCGTGCAGGAAGAAAGTTCCAGAAATCAGTCATTTTACCGAGTGTCCTAGTAAGTGTAGACTTACCTGAGAACAGACGCCAGGGTCCACACTCTTTCACCCTCCCTGCAACCCAGAAGCCTGACAGAGGGCAGGGTTGGTAAAGCTACTTCTGAAAAAAGGAGAACCCTTTGGGCCAGGAAGGGCAGCTGGACCTCACCAAATGTCAGCAGGCCTGGAATCCGCTTCTGTGCAAAGCCAGTGTCTATTAGGATGGGATGAAGAGGGATGGCAAGGGGCAAGAACAGAGGCTTGGTCAGCACAGAGCTGGTAGAACGCGTGGCCTGGGAGAAAAGTCTAACACTGGCAGCATCTGATCTTGGCCTCAGGGGATGCCCGACAGCTCTCAGCCTGCCGTCCTTCAGCTGGGTGTTTAAAATGACTTCTCTGAAATGAAAGGAACAGTAGGCCAAGAGACTTTGTGAACTGGATATTTCCACTTTTGGTAGCTATCTAAATAATTTGGTGGAGGCTGTTATAAAAGGTAATTATGGCTCTATCCCCAAATTGCTTTTCCTTGAGTATTTATGTATGAAACTACAAAAATGTAGCCTTATCATATTCCTAGGTGACATGTAAGATGTTGTGCTTTCTGTGACTCCAATTACTCTTTCTTTCTTTCTGTTTTTATTGTACATTTGTTTTTTAAGATACACAATTTTTTCCTCCCCTAGATAAGTGAACTCACTGCATTTGAAGTGGTGTTTGTCAGGGCAAACAGCAAATGTACTAAATTCCCTTCCTCAGCTGAACCTTCTGAGGAAGAGATTTTGGGGTGTTGATTTTTTATCTGCCAAATGGAACATTTTTCTTTGACCCATCTTCTGCCCAAGAGGTGAAGATCTGACGGTCAGGGTATCGGGCGCTCAGTGGTCATGGTAAAGCAGTTCCCAGGGGCCGTCTGTTCATGTTGTAACAGCCATGGACCGATAGACAGGATTGCTAAAGCATTTTCACATGCAGTTATTATTCTGATCTTAAACTTTTAGTAATAAATGTTGCAAGTCTAGAGTGTGCGTCTAGGAAATGCCTGAATAATCCTGTCCATGGCTTGTCAAAGGAAAAGTTTACTTGCAAATATTAAAATTCAAGAGTGAAGATAATTCTTGTAATTAATGTGCAGTTTTGCTTTCTCTGCAAAACCAATATTGTGGCAAGTGAATTTTGCTCAGAGTTTTTAAAATTCATTTTTATTTTTTCCAGCGTTTCCTTTGAAATACTTTTAGACTTATTGAGAAATTTGTAACAATAATCTGAAGGATTCTATACACTCTTTACCCAGCTCCCACAGATGCTGCCCTGGTGTAACCACAGGACCATTTTCAAAACAGGAAACAAGTATCGACACAGTATTACTAAGTCACCTCCAGATCTTGTTCAAATTCTGCGGGTTGTCTCTGAAATGCCTTTCCTCTGTTCAGATACCAATCTAAACTCTCCAACTGTGCAATTGTGCTTGGTTTCCGTGGTTCTTCCGTCTCTCACCTGAGACAGTTCTTCAGCTTTTCTTTGTCTTTCATGACTGACTCTTTGAACAGTACTGGCCGGTTATTTTGTAGAGTGTTGCACAATTTGTGTTTGTCTGATATTTCCTCATGATAAAGTTCAGGTTATGCATTTGGCAAGAATATCTTGCAAGTGATACCAGGCCCTTCCGTCATCCTAGTGGGAGGAGTGCAGGGAGCTGCCAGGTTTCATCACTATGAAGTTACTGTTCTTTCTTTTGAAATTAATAAGTATCCTTTGAGGGGATACTTTGAAACTATGTAAATATATATATATGTATATATATATATTTTGGCCTCCCAGAGTGCTGAGTTTACAGGCGTGAGCTCCTGCACCCAGCAAACTGTGTCAATATTCTGTAATTCATCACACCTTTGTCCACTGGTTTTAGCATCTCCTACTTATCTCTGCCTGAAATAATCTCTACTATGGTGTTCCCCAGGGGGGTTTTCTGTCTTCATCCTTCCACATTTATTGATTGAGATACTGTAGGGACGTTTATCTGTTCAGTGACTTATTAAATTGTCAGTTTGTCTGGACTCTGCAGCGACGGTCACCTGGGAGAGGCTTGTGTGTGAGAGTCAGCATGTGACCGCAGGTGCTGCCTCGTCGTAAGAATGGCTTCCTTTCATAACATACTATATGCAGCCATGTGGGTTTTTCTGGGGGTGGGCAGGGAATCTGCAAAAGAACTTGTGTAGTTTTGTGGAGAGGACTTAGGGAACATCTGTTTGCTATGAATCTCTTTTCATCCACTTGTTTATCCTGGGGCTGAGAATATTTCTAAGAAAAAGACAGCTTGGTGAAGGCATTTGTGTGGGTCATTAAAGTTCTGAAATACACAAAAATCAAGAAATGTAAAATCTCTACAGACAGAAACAAAGGAAGCCCTCCCAGCATCACTGATAAACTGAGCAAGTTGAAACTTGCACAGGGGAATCAGAAAGGACGCTGTCGACTGTGGATCTTGGAAGTGAAATAATGGACCATAAAATGGTGTATCTCAAAACTTTTGTAGCAACCTACCAATCACATGTCTGATGGACTGGTGTGGTCTTTGTGGCGGCCAGAGCAGTGTGAGGCATGACAGCAAGGAGCATGGGGAGCCCAGCAGGGGCTTCAGAGGGCACGGAGATTCTAGAACATCACTGTGGAGTTTACCTCAGCAGAGCTGTAGGGCAGTAGGCTGGCCCTTGGCAAAAGTCGCTTAGTGAATTAATTAAAAGAACAGCGAGGGTGGCGCCTGTGGCTCAAGGAGTAGGGCACCGGCCCCATATACCAGAGGTGGTGGGTTCAAACCCAGCCCCGATCAACTGCAAAAAAAAAAAAAAACAAACAGCGGCAGGAAATGCTCCAACACTTTAGGGCCAGGCAGCTTTCCTGTGAGGTCCTGTGCTGCTGGGGCTGAGTGCCAAGGGAGTGTTCTCCTTCTTACCATGGAAGAGCGTCTGTTTAGACTTCTGCCTTCAAGGACAACACTCAGTTTCAATTCTACCAGCACAGCTGCAGGTCCCCCTGCTCCCCCCAGCAGCACCTGTGCTGAGGGAGAGTCGAGCATCAGGGGCAGGGCGGTTTCTCTTCAGGGCGGTACTTGAGGCTGTGGAATCCTAGCCCAGCTTACCAGAATGACTGACGAGTGACCCACATGCATGTAAGATCCCTAAAGATTCAGTGATTTTCTAGAAATAGACACAGTATTAAAAATTGTGCATCATACATACAGTTGACAAGTAGGAGTGAGGTACTTCTGAGATTTAGATATAATTCCTATCCCAGAATGCCTCAAATGTCACTATACGTAAAGAAAATGGGGAATTGTAGCTAAATGTAGCTTCGTTTATAAGATATTCCTAACAGAATTTTATGAGATATTTACAAAGTATTCTCTATGTGTTGGCCGCCTCTTTCCACACACATGGAGATTTCTGTCCTGCTCATGGGGAGCACGTTCCAAGGTATCTCTTCTTTCCCTTTTTTTTTGCAGTTTTTGGCCGGGGCTGGGTTTGAACCCACCACCTCTGGCAAATGGGGCTGGTGCCCTACTCCTTTGAGACAAAGGCGCTGCCCCTCTTCTTTCCCTTTTTCCTATTGTAGAGACTTCTGGGACATCCTGTAATATCATCTTTAAAAGTTTATACTTTGAAAGGCTGTTAAGCTAGAGTGGCTCCAGCCCTCTGTGTTACTGTGTGGACAAACTGAAGCCCAGTGCTGTGAGGACCTCTTGGGACCTCTTTGGCTCTGAGTGCCGCCTGATGCACACATCGCTCTTTGCTCAAACGAACACTTTAAAATGTTATGCATCTAAGTTCATCTTTATCCTAACAAGGAATGGGGTTTCATTCATGTGACCCTGGGTGTCTAGAGCCGGAACAACAGTGGCCTGTTTGGTCCCTGCAGAGTGTATACTTTCCTCGCTCCCTGCAGAGTGTATACTTTCCTCACGCATCTGTAAGAGGAGCCGGCCTCAGGGAGCGATGATGCCTCTTCCTTACTCAGACTTTTTCTTCCTCATGGTTCTTATCGACTGTATCAGAGATCAGACGGTGAACTTTAAACAATGCATAAGTAATCTGGAGGTGAGGATTACTATGCTGCAGCTGACTGCCCAGCTGCCAGAAAACCTTACATGTGGGGACACACGGGTGGTCCTGACTGAAATTTTTAGGCCCAATATCCTGAATCTTCCTGGAACCAATTCCAGAAGAATAGGACTTCCCATTTGGTGGGCACGTTTGGTGTCTCCTGTTTGCCTCCAGACGCCTTCTCACCCTTCTCCTCTTGCCCTCTACCCGAGAGGTGACCAGGAGGGAGGGATACAGCAGCTGGCTCCCTTCACTCACTTCTGGCTTCTGTCTGGATTGGGCTAGTGGGAAGCAGGACCCTGGAGCTGGGAGAGGAGGCCAGGTGTTCTGTCTGTTGGTCCTCCCCCCACCCCCACAGGAAGCAGTGGTCTGGTTTTGTCCTGGGTTTAGACCACCCTCTTGCTACGTGGCCCTCTATATTCAGCTCTTTCTTCTAAGGTTCTAGAAATGGTTCTTGGACCTTCAGGGGTTCACTGGCGTCTGGTGGGGGTGAGGACTGGGGAGATGGTCCAGGTGCTACTGGCCTGAGGAAGGCAAAGAGCCCTTAAATAAGAAGAGTATCAGGAGAAGCTGGTGGGGGTGAGCAACCACACGTAGTTATGGAGAGCTAGAGAGATTCCCAGCCAGACCTGTGACACTGATGCCACTGGCTCCCAGGACTTCCTGCCACGTGAGGGAACAGCGTCCCTGCCTGGGAGCAGTCAGGGCTGGACGAAGTGGGGGCCTGGACGAAGCAGACACCCTGTGTAGTTCTCCTCTGCCAGAGGCAGAAAATGGACAGGTAACCACAGCAGGGGTTTTTGCAACTTCCGTTGCAAACTAAAGCTGTGCTGAGATTTTTTACCTACCAGACTAGCAAAGATCAAAAGTTCTGATAAAACCATTGGCAACAGTGAGAGGCAATGAGCACTCATATTGCTGGCAACAGTGTAAATTGGGGCAGCCTCCATGGAATGCAATTTGCAACATTTGCAAAAATTATAATTGCAGGAGCCCTTTGGCCCAGAATTCCACTTGTAAGAATTTTTCCTACAGATGTGCCTGCACCTGTATGAAACTGTATTGCTGACCTTTTGCACAGAGAGGAGATTAAAAAGAATATGTATATGTGTACACTGCTCGTTATACACAGAGAGGAGATTAAAAAGAGTATGTATATGTGTACACTGCTCGTTATAGGAGGAAGGGGTTGGATAGAGGTTTTTCACTGTTGCCTTCTTAAGCCTGTGACCATAAGTCTTAATTTTTTTAACTATAAAATTTAAAGAATAGAAAGAAGTAATCCAAGGAGCAGCAGCAGATGAAGACTCCTTTATAGATGAGGTGGGAGACACAGTCACCCCTCACTGGCTGCAGGGACAGGAGGGCCCAGGCGCTCAGCACACGCCCATCGGCAGCCACAGCAGTCACAGCTGGGACAGCAGGTCAGGCCTCAGCCCAGGAATAAAAGATAACACTTCAGGCCAGGGCTGGCTGGCATGGTTGTGTTACGTGCATAGGGACAAAATGGCCCAAACTAGAGGAAAAGAGTAAGAATTGGGGGTGTATCACCCATATTGGGAATGAGGAAACCTGTTCTGATCAATTATTTGGAGAAAGCAGACAGTCTGGGGTGGTGAGCTCCACAGCCTTGGTGCCCTTGGGTGGATGAGTTTCCTGGGAGCAGAATTTTCCACGTGGGTCCCTGTGGTCCCTCTGGCTGGCTTCAGTGTTCTCCCCTCGGGCAGGGTGAACAGGCACCTCAGCGTAACCCAGGTCACGTTGCAAACATTTCATTTCCTAATACTGTCAAGGAGTTGATGTGGGGTTTAAAACGTCTCTGATCCTGATGGGAGGAGGGGGCAGGTGCAATAGCCCCCATTCCCTTTCACCAGACACTCGAGCTACTCGTTTTCCTGTCTCGCCCCGTTTTTATACTGGGATTTCTTTTGCTTCAGCTGTTAAGCCTTCTTACAAATTCATTGTTCACAAGTGAGGGAAGAGCTGGTCTCTGCTTGGAAACTTGGAATTTGGGAGAGTTTTGGGAATGACACAACAGAGTGTAAACCATGAAACAGAAACGGGAACAACGACCAGAACCTCCCTGCACGCCAGTGGAGCAGCCACGGGCACGAAGAGCGGCTCTGTCGTGTCTCTGCTATTCTTTGTTGGGTGTCCTGCTTTCAAGTTCCCAACTTAGATACAGAAAGCGTTCGTGGGCATGAAAAGCTCTGGCCGGGTCTCCTGCAGGACTCTCACTCAGGAAATGAGCAGACACATTTAGGTGTTGTTGCACCGGCACCTAAAGTATAGTTTTTGCCTCTTTTCTTCACTTAAAAAATATACATCTATACACATAGATGTACACAGGTGTGTGTATTCAGATAGAGATGTATGTTACAGAGTATTAACTGCCAGGAGTCCTCTAGGTCACAGACAGAGAGGGCTTTGTTTCAAAGATTAGAAATGGAGGCTTAAAGGAGTGAGTTGAGAAATAAAACAACCCAACTGAAATTCAAACCCAGGCCTTCCAGCTCCAACTCAAGGGCCAGTTCACTTGTGAGGCACTGTCATAGGCTTGGAAATTCCCTCTCCTTTAAGGAAGAGTTTTCCAATGGACTTGATGAGGATAGTACTGGACCGGCCGGCCAGCTGGCCTACCTGCCTGCCTGCCTGCCTGCCTGCCTGCCTGCCTGCCTGCCTGCATTCCTTCCTTCCTTCCCTCCTTCCTTCTTTCCTTCTCACTCTGTCACTCTGGGCAGAGTCCCATGGTATCATAGTTCACAGCAGACTCAAATTTCATATATCCTGAGTAGCTGGGACTACAGGCACCCACCACAATGCCTGGCTGAGGTAGAGATGGCACTTCACTTTTGCTCAGGTTGCTCTGGAACCCCACCTTGCACGATCCACGCCTGGGCCTTCCAGAATGCTGCAATTACAGGCGGGAGCCCCCTCTGACCAGTACTGTGGATTCCCCATGGTGTAGAGATGTCCTCGACACACAGGCACGTGGAGCAGAATGGCACAGCAGTGGCCCGTTATGGATAGCAGCACAGGAGCAGAGAGCTAGTCTGCATGTTCAATTATTCCTCTTTTTCCTGAGCACCTGCTTACACAGGTGAGGACCTGTGTTAGGATCTCTGAGGTATGACAGTATATAAAATTAACAAAGTGTAAAGATACTGAAAAGAAGTTCACAGAGAGGGAGGGAGAGAGAAGCAGTGAGCAAGCACAGGACCTGGACTGAGACACTAGGGCGCGGCCCCAAGCCAGACGGCAACCTTACAACAGCAGGCTGTGTGAGCTCATTGTATGTGCCCCGTGTTAATCTGAAATTAATAAACATATTAGCATGGTCATTTCTCAGTGGTAGAATTAAGGGCTACTCTTTTCCATCTCCTTTTGGGTGAATCTTAAATTTCTACATTCTGCAAAATAAACATTCATTACTTTTAGAATTTGAAAAAAGTCATTTTCTATCTAGAAAATTGACTAAGACACTGGCCTGAAACCAGAAGTCCAAGTTTTCCAGTTATCTGTTCCAGTAAATCCCACTCCTGACTCAGGCCAGTTTGAGCTGGGCTTTCCAGCAGGGCGTGCATGTGAGTGAGTGTGCCTGTGGGGACCCTGAAAGTCCACACACGCGAGTGAGGTGACTGAGGAGAGAGTGTGTGACCACTGACACAGCTGTGTGTGCTGGGGTGGGGGTGGGGAAACCCCAAAGAACTAGCAGTGGCAGGAGCCTCCTCATCCTCAGGTCGGGGGAGGGGGGTGCTGGTCTCCCAGGAGGCTGGAACTAGGAGGAGCTGCCTGGGGAGGGGCAGGCTGGGGAAGGGTCTGCCTGGCTGGGGAGGGTCTGCCTGGCTAGGGACGGGCAGCAGGGTGAGCAGGGCCTCCCTTAGCAGAGCAGGGAGGGAACTGAGAAGCTGGTGCTCCCTCCTCTCCTTCCTCCCACTCCTTAAGCTGAGCAGTTTCCACTGGCTGAACCCCAGTGGATGTCCGCAGGAAAGAAGGCCATTTGACACAGTCTCTTGGGTACTGAGCCAGATGGACAGGGTGGGAGGAGGCTCTGGAAGGCCAGAGAACAAGGGTCTGCTGTGGTTCTAATAGAGCCACGTGTTACCTCCCGCTGGGGACGTGTCCTGAGCACGTGTGGGCAGGTGGTTACTTACACACCACAGAGCACTTGTGCAGCCCCACTTGGTGTCCAGCCTGCCAGGGCAGCCTGCGCTCCCAGGCCACAGCCCCGCACAGCGTGTCACTGCCCTGAACAAGCAGACAGTCCTGACACACAGTGACTTTATGTGAGAAGGCACAGGAAAGGGTGGTGTGGCAAGAAAAGGGACCAGGTCGTGTGCATGGCCTGAGATTGACTGTGACCTAACTCATGAGAGAAAAGTAGCCTGGGGAAAAGTTCTTTCTACTGTTTTGAAGAAAGCTATCTCTGTGCATTCAGTGTGTGGAGCTCTAAATAGGTGTCTGAAAAGAAAACGTCCGTAGAGGATCATCGCAGAGGAAGTCTTGAAAACATGTACTGCCCGGGACCTGTTCCCACCATTACTCATCTGACTGTGCCAGTGCCTTCTGCAAACATTTGTCATCTCTGTCTTGCAGGTGAAAGAAAACGGCAGCAGAGTCCCACTGTCAGAGCAAAGCAGTGGGATAACTCTGGCAGAAACTGGGCTTCTGGCACAGAACCTGCGGGATTACTCACACACGTGCTGAAGAACCGGCTGAAAGTTTAGCGGAGTATCAGCCTGGCCCCATAGCGGGACAGACATTTCTAATTTCCACACTCTGAGCAGTGTGTTCACAGAGCAGCTGAGAGAAGTCTCCAGCCTGTGACCCAAGGCAGCTGGCGGCACAGTCTACCTTAGAAGAGAAACGGGCTCTGGTTTACAAGATAAGCCTGCACCGTGCCTTGTAGATATTGGCCACTGTGTCCAGGTGAAGCAATTAAATAGCTATACAATGATATGGAAGAAAGAGTTAGAAAGGCTTAAAACTGTGAATTTGAAGATTGAATAAGTCAGAGAAGCAGCAGGATGTTTTACAGACGCTGCAGAGAGTCCACCACAAAGTCGTGTTGTGAACACAGCTGGCAGACCCTGCGGCCCAGGGTGGGGTCTGAAGGTGCCTGTGCCCTTGAGTGGGTCTCCAGGCATCATTTGCATAAATTCCCTGAGACTTTGGAACAGTAAATGGGACACTGGTTGAGGTGACCACCGTAGGAAAACTGGACAATTCTATAAAAAATCATAGATGTTTCTTGGTCGTAGGCAGTGAGGGACTCTGAATTTAGAATGTGGTGTCCTAAGGGATTTGGAGTGAGGAGGCAGGACGAAGGTGGCACTTACTCCGGGGAGGAACACCCCACAGGGAGGCTGGTGAGCCGTCACAAATTCACTGGGAAAAACTCGTTGGGGGTGAGTTTGCGCGTCCAGGAAAGTCAGAGCAAGAATTCGGAGCCCTGAGTTAGGAGACTTGCAAGGTTTTAGCAGAGGAAGTGGCTGGAAATGGCCAGGGGTCAGGAGCCAGAGATAGATGACCATCTGCCAAGGGTCCCTGGGGACATCCACCCTCCCTGGTGGTGTGACCAGGAAGAGCGAGTCCCCAGCACAGCCTTTCCTGTCCACCTGGAGTACAAGGTCTGGTCCAGGACAGACTATACCAGTGAGGGGGAGTCAGAGTCACCTCCCCTTCTGGTGGCTGGCATCAGTCTAAGGGTGTGTGTCTCGGGGGAGGTGCTGTAACTGCCTGGCTCTGTTGCTGTCCCAGCAGTAAGGGCTGGGCCACAGGCGAGGGCACACTGTCCTTGATTCCCATCTTCCTCTTCCCTGGCTTTCCCTCCTGAGTGCCTTTGGTCAGGCCACGGATGGGTTTGGGGCATTTGCTCTGAGGCAAGAAGTGTCCTAGGCAGCTTTTGCCTAAAACAGCCTCACACCGTGCTCTGCCTTGGGCCTCTCCCCTGATACAGCAGCTGCTCAGGGTGGCCTTGGCGCCGGTTTCAGGGCAGTCAGGGAAGAGTGATTTCTTTTTTTTTTTTTATTTTTTGAGACGGAGCCTCAAGCTATCCCCCTGGGTAGAGTGCCATGGCATCACAGCTCATAGCAACCTCCAACTCCTGGGTTCAAGCGAGTCTCCTGCCTCCGCGTCCCAAGTAGCTGGGACCACAGGCTCCCGCCACAACGCCCGGCCATTTTTTGGTTGCAGCCATCATTGTTTGGCGGGCCCGGGCTGGGGATTCGAACCCGCCACCTTAGGTGTACGTGGCTGGCGCCTTAGCCAATTGAGCCACAGGCACCGAGTGATTTCTGAAAGGATGGCGTGGCACAGCTCCTGGCGGCTGTGAGGGCTGAGGCCTCTGGTGCAGGCCCGTCACAGTGGCTGCCACCCCAGGAGGGGAGACGCCTGCTTTGTCTTTCTGCACTTCCCAAAGCATCTTCTCAGGAGGGAGATAGTGAGAAAGCTGTTCAGTCTCGAAGCAGGGTCTTTAGGCTTTTGTAACAGCTGGTTTATTACCTTCTCTGGGACTGTCTCACCCTTTCTAGAGTGAAATAGACTATTTCTCTATAAAGGAGTGCCACTGTGTGAAAAAAAAAAGTGTGGAAACCTGGCTATTCCTAAACAAGAAGCACAGAAAGAAGGGCGTCTGAAATTGCCGGACACTTTTTAGATATCAAAGAACTAAGAATGTTGAGAGGGGACAGACAAGAAATGGGCTGGTAAAAGGTTTTATCATCATGTGATATTTATTCCCTTCCCCTCAAACTTGGATTAGCTAGACACACGCACAGGGATATTCCTGCTTACCATAAATGCGTTAATCAACAATCTGCTGGACCGTGAGCTCTGCAGATGTGGGGCCTGTGTTTTCACCTTGCATCTCTAGCTTGCTGTACCAACCCTGGTGCAGAGGCTTTTAGTAAATACCTATTGTGTGAATGGATTGATTTTAGAAATATTTTATCTTTATTATGGGCACGTGATAATTGCATATCTTTAGTGGGTGCATCTGATGTTTTGATAATATGAATTAATCAGATCAGGGATACTGCGGCACCCATGACCTCAGTGCTTGTCATTTCCTCACATTAGGGACATTCCACTTCTACACTTTCAGTTATTCTGAAGTTTACCCTAAACAGTAAAGTCTACCTGAACTTATTGTTGATTATTGCTACTCTGTTGTGTGTCAGATATTGCTCAGTCTACATAACTATATTTTTGCACCCGTTAACCCCCCCACGTTATGAGCCTCCCCTGCTACCCTTCCGGCCTCTGGTAACCATCATGCTACTGTCTCCATGAGACCAGTTTTTTTTGTTGTTTTTGTTGTTTCTAGAGACAGTCTCACTCTACCCTCGGTAAAGTGCCATAGCATCACAGCTCACAGCCACCTCCAACTCCTGGGCTTGGGCGATTCTCTTGCCTCAGCCTCCCCAGTAGCTGGGACTACAGGTGCCCACGACAACACCCAGCTATTTTTTTTTTTTGTTATTGCTGTTGCAGTTTGGCCGGGGCCAGGTTTGAACCTGCCACCCTCGGTATATGGGGCCAGCGCCCCACCCACTGAGCCACAGGTGCTGCCCGAGAGCAGTTGTGTTAGTATTTAGCTGCCACGCATGAGTGAGAGCATGTGAGATTTACCTCTGTGAGCTGGGCTGATTCACCTAACGTAACGTCTTCCACTTCCACCCAGGTTGTTGCAAATGGCGGATTTCATTCACGCCTCCATTGATGTACACTGAGAGTGAGTCCGAATGTCGGCTGCTGTGTTGGTGCTGCAGTGAGCTGGGATTGCTGATTTCTTCTCAATATACGGAATTCCCCACCTTGGGTCCATACCCAGCAGGGGGTGCTGGGTCACATGGCAGTTCTGTTTCAGTTTTCTGAGGACCCGCCCTACACTCTCCATAGTGGCCACACCAATCTACATTCCCACCAGCAGTGTCTGCGTTTCCTGTCCCTCTATCTCCAGGTCAGCACTTGCTACTGGGTTTTTGATGAAAGCCATCTTAACTGGGTGAGATGCCGTTTTGATTTGCATTCTCTGGAAACCAGTGACATTGAGTTTTTTCCATACACCTGCTGACCACTTGCATGTCTTTTCTGGAGAAATGTGTGTTTAGATCTTTTGCCCGTGTTTTACTAGAATTCTTTGTTTCCTAACGAGTTGTTGGAGCTCCTTATATGTTCTAGTTATTGATCCCTCGTCCGATGGTCGTTTGCAAATGCTTTCTCCCAGGCTGTGGGTTCTCCCTTCACGTTGTGACGGCATTCTTGGCTGTGTAAAGCTTGTTAGCTTGATGTGGTCCCATTTGTCTAACTTGGCCTTGGTTGCCTGTGCTTTGGAGGATAATACTCAAGAAGTTCCCGCTTAGACCAATGTCCTTGGAAGCCTTTCCCCAGTGTTTTCTTTTAGTAGTTTCATAGTTTCAGGTTTTACATGTAAGTCATTAATCCATTTTGATTTGATTTTTGTGTGTGGTCTAGTTTCATTCTTCTGCATATGGATACCCAGTTTCCCCAACACTATTTATTGAAGACACTGACCTTTTCCCACTGTGTGTTCTTGGCACCTTAACAAAGACAAGTTCACTGTACATGTGTGGATTTATTTCTGGGGTCTTCTTTCTATTTGATTGGTGTGTGTCTGTTTTTATGACAGTGCCATGCTGTTTTGGTTATTATAGCTCTGTAGTATAATTTGAAGTCAGATAATCTGATTCCTCTAGTTTTGTTCTTTTTGATAAGAATGGCTTTGGCTATTCTGGTTCTTTTATAGCTCCATCTAGATTTTAAGATGGAGCATTTATTTCTGTGAAGAATGTCATTGGTATTTTGATGGGGATTGCACTGCATCTATAGATTGCTTTGGGTAATACAGAGATTTTAACAATATTGATTCTTCCAATTCATGAATATGGACCAGCTTTTCATTTTTTGATATTCTTCAATTTCTTTCATTAATGTTTTATAGTTTTAATTATAGAGCTCTTTCACTTCTTTGGCTGAATTTATTCCCAGGTATTTTATTTTGTTTGTAGTTACCGTAAATGAGATTCCTTTCTTGGGTTTCTCTTCAGATTATTTACCTTTGGCACACAGAAATGCTACTGATCCTTTTATGCTGATTTTTTATCTACCCTTCAAAGCACATTTGGAACCTTTTTTCTGGAATGGTAATCAAAACTGTCATCGTACAGCTTTGAAGGGTGGACGAGATGCTGGTGTCAGTGCACTTCGAAGGTGACCACAGTGATACGCAGCAATGGGGCACTTTTTCTGGGATGAGTTTGTGAACTTAATTGTCAGACTTGTACTAGGAAACCAGAAAATTTGTATGACTTGCCACATTGCAGTATTTACTTTATTGTAATGATCTGGAACTGAATCTGTAATATTGCTGATGTATGCTTGTCTTTTAAAAAGATGATAAGAATTTTTTTTCCTGTAAGGAAGTGTTTGAGGTGCTTGGTTTTCTTTTGCTTGATGAATGACTTCCAGCACTCATGAAATAAGTAACTAATTACATTCAGTAATCAGTTTAGTAAACCTTTTGTAATACTAGCTAGCAGAATAGAGTCACTTAATTAAGGAACAAGCCAAAAAGGTAGGTGAAACACATAAATATAGATTTTAAAATATATGTTCACAGGCTCTGTGCCTGTAACTCAAGCAGCTAAGGTGCCAGCCACATACACCAGAGCTGGTGGGTTCGAATCCACCTGGACCTGCCAAACAACAATGACAACTACAACCAAAAAAATAGCTGGGTGTTATAGTAGGTACCTGTAGTCCCAGCTACTTGGGAGACTGAGGCAAGAGAATCGCTTAAGCCTAGGAGTTGGAGGTTGCTGTGAGCTGTGATGCCACTCTACTCAGGGCAACAGCTTGAGGCTGTCTAAAAAAAAAGAAGAAGAAGAAGAAGAAATATATGCACAGTCTAGAAACTTTCACATTTTTTCAAAATGGGACCTGGTGATGTTCTAGTAAGCTGTTCCTTTCCTTGGAGGTCAGCTTCTCACAGCTGCACACAGACATCTCGTGGCCATTGTCAGACACAGCAGAGCCCTTGGGACTGGTGTTGACTCATGTACAGGGGGTCACCTTACTGAAGAGAGACTGATAAGTATAGTGAATTGACTGCCATTCTCTACAGAACAGACCTTTCACGCACCTGTGATGCCGTGTGAAATATCAGTGTGCGTTTGTCAAAGTGGCCCATTTTTAGCATTAGTGGTCAGGGTAAAATAATCCATGCATTTTATTAATAGGTAGTAAATATTCATTTGCAGATATTCTGTTTTTTTAAACATTGGTATCCATACTTATTCTATTTAATAAATAGATTTTTAAAAAACCTTTAGAAAATGGAAAATTTCAGACATACACAAGAGTGACTAGCATGGTGAACTCATGATTCAAAGCGAGTGTCGGCTCATGAGCAGACTGGCCTCGCCCTTGCTCCACTGAGTCACCTGCACCCACCCCTCCGGATGGAGTTTTGGAGGCACGTACGTGTCATGGCAGTGTCAGGAGAGGTGCTCTTCTTTGGGCCTCTTTTTCTCCCCACTCATCTCACTGGATTGACCAGCACTGAAGGCTCTGACTAATCTTTCACCAGGGCCACTCCTCAGGGTAAGTTATGCAAGCAGGTGACATCACCTGCCCACTCCTCCACAAAGAGCAGGCTTGCTTACCACTTGCTATAAACAGTACGTTACCTAAGTTTGGGGATCTTCACCAACTGCAGGGCAGGCATCCTCTGAGCCCTCCATGCTGCTCCAGGGAACAGTGTAATGAACTTTGTGAACTGGGAACCCAGCTCCAACAAGCACCTGAGGGTGAGGGGAACCAGCACACACATGCAGACTGGGTGCCGCTGGGTCATACAGGCCTTTGTCTCCAACCCGGGGGCTTGTGTATTCTGCCAATCTCCGTATAGTCATAATAGGCTAATTTATTGGGCTGTAGGCAGGATCAAATCAAATCCCAGACACAATATATATATATAATTTTATCTGTGCATATTTCAGTACATATTTTACACCTGATCTTAGCCAAAAAGCCAAGAAGTGGTATTTCAGCCTGAAAATTAAGTTCACAAACTCATTCTAGAGAAAGCACTATACACCTCATTGCTGACTATCACCGCAGTCACCTCTGAAGTACTCTTCTTGGGAACCAATGCACCAATGCCAGCACCTAGCCCACCTTTCAAAGCAATTTTGGAACTCCTTTTCTGGAATGGACATAGGAACCGTCATCCTATTACCCTTGCTGTCCTAAATAGCATCAAAATCTCTTCCTTTGAATATTTCCTTTTGCTTTGGGTAAAGAAAAAAGTCACAGGAGGCCAGATCAGGTGAGTGGGGGAGAGTGTTCCAATGCAATTATTTATTTACTGGCTAAAACCCCCTCCCAGGCGTGCTGTGAGCGGGTGCACTGTCGTGATGTGAGAGCTGTGCCTTTCTCATGCCAAGATTTTCTGTTCACATCTTCCTGATTTTCTGTTGAAGTTTGCTTGGTCTGCTATATTTCTACATGCCCAATTGGACAGAGTTTTGCAATGTTTCTGCTTTCTACTGGCCTGCCTGACCCTTCTCCATCTGTGACATTTTCTCTGCCCTCAGGAAAACATTTAACCCATTTGTACACCCCCATTTTCTTCATGGCAGCATCCCCATGAACTCAGATTAACATGTCCCTGGTTTCACTTTAACAAGGAATTTAATGTTTCTTCCTTGCCATAATCCAAGCTCTGACATTCTCAGGACGGCACACAAAACACACAACAATGTTGAAAGCAACTCAGCGAGACACCACCACAGTTGACACAAACAAAGCTGAGACCCTGACACCCCGAGGTTATGAAACTTCACCAGGTGTCTGCGCAGGGCTGCTGACGTCAGCACACAGTGGCAAGTTCATGAACTTAATTGTCAGATCTTCTATATTATATTTCTAAAAAATAGCTCTAAAAAGTCCACACTATTATCACATTTTCAAACACAGGTCTCACGTTTTTATTACTGAACCAGCTTATTAGTGCAGAGTCTATAAGCAAAGAGAAAAATCATTTCCCCAATGACATATGTCTGACTGTCCATACACTGGAGACATTTCCAGCTTGCTACAGTAAGATGACAGTGACCCTGAAGCAGTGTGGATACGGGCACCATTTCATGTGCGGTTCGTCATGTACACAGCCTGGTTCTTAGTGTGGATACAGGGGGCACCATCTCATGCCCAGTTCCTCATGTAACCAGCCTGGTTCTTAGTGTGGGTAAGGGGGGCACCATCTCATGCCTAGTTCCTCATATACCCAGCCTGGTTCTTTTCCAATGTTTTCTCTTTGAGCTATACCTGATTTTTTTTTTTTTTTTTTAGACAGAGTTTCACTTTGTCACCCTTGGTAGAGGGCCATAGCGTCACAGCTCACAGCAACCTCAAAGTGTTGGGCTCAAGCAAGTCTCTTGCCTCAGCCTCCTGAGTAGCTGGGACTAGAGGCAACTGCCACAATACCTGGCTACTTTTAGATGTTAGTCTCACTCTGGCTTAGGCGGGTCTCGAACCTGTGAGATCAGGCAATCCATCTGCCTTGGCCTCCCAAAGTGCTAGGATTACAGGTATGAGCCAATGCGCCCAGCCCTGTGCCTGATTTTATTACCAGTTTTCATTTGAATCCACTGTGGAATGGGAGGATTTTGCTTTTGTTTCTTGGTCAGAAACCACTTGATTTCTAAGTCATGTGAGAGGCCACGGTGAGAAGTGGAGTTAATCACACACCACGGTGGTTAAGAAGGGGGAGAGGTCTTATCACATTAAAAAAATTATAATAATTCTTTAATACCATCAAATATCCTCAACTGTGTTCAGATTCCTCTATAATTGTTTCATTTTTTAAAACTGTGTATTTGAATAAGGATTTAAATTAGTTTTATGATTATGTTGGGTGATTTGGATTAACACAATTTTAAAATTATAGTTACATCTAATATAAAATTTGTGATTTTGATGTACAATTCGGTAGTATCATTACATTCACAGTGTATGACCATCACCACATGTGGGTGATTTGAATCTTGAGGGTCCTTTAATCTCTAAGTTTTCCCTTTGTTCTTCTGTTTCTAATTTACCTGTTGAAAAAAAAATCAGCTTATTTCTCCTCTATGGTTTCCCACAATCTGGAATTTACAATTTTCATGACTGTGGTATGTTTAACGTGTTCCTCTGACCCCTGTGTTTCCTGTAAATTGGTTTTTGGATCTAGAGCTTTAATTAGATTCAGGTTATTTATTTCCCGTTCTGGCAAAGCTACAGGCCAGGTGTTCCACAGATTTCCGTAAGGCAGCAGGTGATGCCCGCTTGTTTCTCTCTCTGTGATGTGATTATGCCTCGATTCTTTGATTCTTAGGGGTACAAAATGGTGACACTCAAATTCTACCCTTTTTACTTATTGGCTAAAATACATCCCTAGAGGAAAGAGGGGTACAGGGCTCCCTTATATGGAGTTTACTCGATTAGTGTGAACAGAATATTTCATCAGTTATAGTACATTATTTATCAAGCAGAATTTTATTTAATTGTGATTTGTTTTCAAACCAAAGAGAGTTTTGTGGTGGTGTAGCTATTTGCTTTTATGTTCACATAGAGTACAGAATATGCTCAAGACTAAGGTAGCATTTGAGAAAGCGTCAAAAACTATTTCTCTATGATAATATAAGTAAAATCTTCACTCTCCAGAGTCATCTGCTACTACCATTCCCTTTTGCTAAAAGGTGCTGAGGAGTCTTCGTCTGAGTAAGGACAAGACTTGCTGCTTTTTTTCTTCCAGGGAAGAGTTTCAGAGCTGGCGAGAGCCCCTCATATGTGTTCTTCTGTATGTATATATATATTTAATGTATAAATCTAAATTAAGCCCAGTGCCTTTTTTGGTGACAGTGCCTGCCAGGATGGGGTATCAGAACCTTTCCTTTGAGCAACACTGAGATGTGTCTGTTCAAATCATTTAGTTACCAACTCGATGGGCTCACGTAGTAGCAAAACAGAATCAAAAGTCATCACCTAATCCCTTCACCACTAAAAATATTCATTACACTGCTCTTTTCATCCTCCACAGCATCTATAAACTCACACCTGGTGTTTTGTGAAACTTCTACATGCTGGGAATTATAGCAGGTGGAAGTACATGTGACCAGACATTTCATCTGCAAAGTGGGCATCAGATGAATGGAAAGGGGGGGGGAGTAGGATATTTTTCAAGTTATTTTTAGTACAAACCCCAACACTTGGTATTCATCAGCTCATTGCCATCTTAACTTATACAGAATTAATACATTTTTGAAATTTGGGGGACACTCTCTTTCTTAGTAAAGGGACTAGGAGAGCAGCAATTCACAAAAATATTTGATGGTATGATTTAGTTTTATGTCAGGAAAAAAAAACTCTTGTCTTCTTTTGTTTGAATCTTTATTTCTTGGGTGGCACCTGTGGCTCAAAGGAGTAGGGCACCAGCCCCATATGCTGAAAGTGGTAGGTTCAAAACCAGCCCTGGCCAAAACCTGAAAAAAAAAAAAATCTTTATTTCCTTCCTGCAGGTACTGGCCCAATATAGTTAACTGTGCTGCCCAGGAGCCCCCTAAGACCAGGGGGGGCCACTTGCACAAGTGAACGACCCCCTGTAACACTTTGCGTTCTACCCTGTTAAGATGTTAAACGGTAGGTGTCATCTCTCTCCACTAGATTTAGCTTTTGATTGTTGGTTAGGTCTACAACCCCAGCCCCCATATTATGTAGGGTTAGGCAAGCAAGACTCAGACCAAGACTCAAGGGTTTGACTTGGACATAAGACCGGGGGGAATACTATGCCCCAACTCCATCTTGCTGGGGGCTTTCAAGTCTCCCCCTTTAAGACAGGACGCTCAGCTGGAAGAGTCTAGTAATAACTGCAACCCCCCGCTTCCCCTCGTAAGGACTCCCCTTACCAGGGGTTGGCTCTTGTCACATTCAGCTTGCATTAAGGATTCTCCCTCGCCTACTGAAAACCCCTTATAAAAGGTTTCCACCCCCTGCTTTTAGGAGTTGAGAGACTATGAGGTGTGAGCTTACTCTCAGCATGGTCAAAAATAAAGGACTCTTGCTTAATTTGGAAAAAAAAAAAAGAAATGAAAAAAAGCAAACCTCAACTGAATTAGCATGGGTTGTAGGAAAATGATTCGAAAGCCCAATTTCCAAATCAAATAGTGAACACAGGTTGTTTTGTTTTCATATTCCATTGCTGTGAAACAAATCTCTTCAACATATAGTGGCTGAAAACAACTTACATTTATTGTTTCACAATTCCTGTGGATCACAGATCCAGGGGTGGCTTAGCTGGGTACACTGGCCCAGTTGGCCAGGCCAGGGCACAGACCTCTGAGCCATGGCCGCAGTGGGACTTAGAGGGTCCATCTGGGACTTTGAGCAACAGGCAGCACCCGGCACAGAGGCGGAGGAGGGGACATCCATCGCCTCTCCTTAGAAAGCATCCAGTGCTCTGGTTACCCTCAAAGGAAGGGTATTACACATGGCAGGGTCCCTGGGCCCATCTTGGAGGCTGCCCACAAGGTCTGTTCATTTTAAATGCGTGTTTAAAAAGGAAAAGATGTCCATATGGTTAGAATTTCAGAAAGTAGGCTCAGTGGCTAGGGCATGGCCACATGCACTGGGGCTGGCAGGTTCAAACCCCACCTGGCCCTGCTAAACAACAACAACAACAAAATAGTCGGGTGCTGTGGTGGGCACCTATAGTCCCAGATATTTGGGAGGCTGAGGCAAGACAATCAGAGAATAAGGGGTCCAGTCTTCCTCAGAAATAGTGTCAGTCCCAAGTAACAGTCAGACTTGGAACTTTAAGGTTAAGCTTCTCCCCTTCCCTAGCTCAGACCTGCGTGGGGCTGGACATCTGGGACTGGAAAAGGTGGAGGCCTGGTGGTCAGCTTATCCCCTAGGTCTCCCACCCTGGTCCCACTGGATTGTTTCGGTCACTTTTAGAGGTGGGAGGTGGGTGAAGAGAGGTGGGGAGCTCTTTCTTCAGCTTTAGCTGTTTTGGCTTCTCAATGGATTTCCTCATTAAAAAGGAAGCACGCTGCACTAGAGCTTTCCCTCCTTCCAAGGACGCGCAGTCTGGTGCAGGGGGCATTCGGCTTGGCAGGAGGCCTTTTGGGCGAGCACTGTCCACCTCTGGGAGGGCTCCCTCCACTCCCTCGCAGCCTGCATTGGGCCTGGGGTCCTCACACGGCCTTTGGGATATCCTTGGCTCTCTGGAAAACTGGTAAAGACACTGCCTCCCTCTCCAGGGTGTTAATTTCTTTTCTTTTTATTAAATCATCACTGTGTACATTAATGCAGTCATGGGGTACCATGTGCTGGTTTTATATACAATTTTAAGTATTTTCACCAAACCGGTTAACATAGCCTTTGAGGGTGTTGGTTTCTCACGCCATCTTGCTCTATCCCTTTAGGAAGGGTCATGTCCTGGGAGGAAGGCGTGCTCAGCGTCTCACTCCAGGAACTAGACTCCAGCAGGGGGGTGGGGTCGGCTGCTGGCTCTGCTGCTGGTCTTGCCTGGGCAGGAAGTGGGAGGCTTTTCTTGTAGAACACACTTCCCACATGCTGAGACACCTTTGAAGACAAAATAATTACAGTAATTGAGGCTGTGAATTCTTTTAGTAACCTGCATTAAACAGGAGGGCAGGAGGCTGAGGTAATCTCAGGACAGAGCATCTGTATGGTGAGGGTCACACGGGTTGGGCGCTGACCTTTCTCTCAGAATCATGCAGAGTTTACAGTTATAAAATCCAGGGAGCACCACCTGCCCACCCTCTCTGGTTCGTTTGTACCCACAAGGACTTCACTTCAGGCCCATCCGTCTCCTTCTCCAGGGCCCCACAAGACTCCCCATGGACACCTCTGCACCCCCACCTGCAGCCTGTGGCCCTCTCCTGGCTGCGGATGGAAGACCCTAGGCAGCCTCTCAGCACGGGGCTGATGAGCAGTGAGACAAACACCAGGCTGCTCTGGGGACCTGGTGTCCCGACCCTAATCGTGGGGTCCCTATACTGGGCTTCCTTTGCTCTTGCTACAGACCTGACCTTGGAGGGGACCTGGGCCACATTGTCATAGCGCAAGTCCTCAGCTGCCTCCTTTCTGGCAATATGATCATATATCACTTAACAAAGGGGATGTGTTCTGGAAATGCACAGTCAGGCAAATCATCACTGTAGAGTGGCTCCCACAGACCCGGGTGGTGTTGCGGACGGCACCCCGAGGCTGGGCAGCCTGTTGCCCTTCCCTGCACAGGTGCACAGAATGTTCTGTACTGAATTCTGGGGGCAGCTGTCACACAAGGGTAAGGACATGTATATCTAAGCAGAGGGCGCTTACCACGAGGGGAGCTCGCAGGACTGGAGGATCCTCTAGGTGAGTCAGTGAGCATGAGTGAAGGCAGAGGACGCTACTGTGTACTACGGGGGACATCATCAAAAATCTACACTAAATTTATAAAAAATATGTTCTCTTTCCAATAACAAATAACCTTAGCTTGCTGTGACATTTTAACTTTATAAACTTTTTGACTTTAGTAATGACTTAGCTTAAAACATGACCCCATTTTATAGCTGTACAAAAATATATTATTTCTTTATATCTTTATTTTATAAACTTTTTTCTACTTTAAAACATTTTATTTTTTTACTTTCTAAACTTTTTTGTTAAAAACTAAGAGAAACATACACATTAGCCTTGGCCTACATAGGGTCGGGATCCGTGATATCATTTTTTAAAAATGGGTGGTTGACACTTAGAGAATATTTTGTAAATACTTTGTGAAATTTTGTAATGAATGTTTTATAAGCAAAAGGACCTTTAGCTATGATTTTTTTCTATGTGCGGCAACTTTTGGGACACCCTGCAGTCTAAATTGACAACACTGTGTACATCGTGTACGGACACCAGTCACACAGTTGACTCTTACTGTCCGGCTCCCCTGCAGTCTAAACTGATAACACTGCATACATCGTGTATGGAGACCAGTCACACAGTTGACTCTTACTGTCCGGCTCCTCTGCACTCACTGCACATAGCGGTGTGTGCCAGGTCTCCACCCCACCGCTGGCCCCTTGGTCTGCTCACAGCAGTATCACCGCCCGCACTGAGTTGTGCTCTGACATTAGGACAACCACTGTGTCACCAGTGACAGGAGACCTTTAGCTCCATCCTAATCTCATCAGCCCACTGCTGCGGGAACAATCTGTTGTTGCTGGACATGTCATTATGAGCACCCGGCCTTGCGTCCGAATCCCAAATCCCAGGAATGTCTTCTTTGTCTCCTGTTCTCTGGGTGGACAGGAGGGGGACACAGAGGAATGGCCCTCCAGGCTGAGTAGACAGGAGGGGACACGGAGGAATGGCCCTCCAGGCTGAGTAGACAGGAGGGGGACACGGAGGAATGGCCCTCCAGGCTGAGTAGACAGGAGGGGACACGGAGGAATGGCCCTCCAGGCTGAGTAGACAGGAGGGGGACACGGAGGAATGGCCCTCCAGGCTGAGTAGACAGGAGGGGGACACGGAGGAATGGCCCTCCAGGCTGAGTAGAGAGGAGGAGGACACGGAGGAATGGCCCTCCAAGCAAAGCCGACAGAAGGTCAGCAGGCATGGAGTGCTCCAGTGGCATAGATCAGGGCATGAGCACAGCTGTCTCTGAAGTGAGGAGAGTAGATGGTGAGCGCAGGAAAGTGTGTGTGTGTGTGGGTGTGTGGGGGTGGGGGCACAAAAGATAGAGGACTTTGTCTTTGACTCTGAAGGAAATGGGGATTATTGCAGGTTTTGAACAGAAGAGTGGCATAGTCTGCCTTGTGTGTAAAAGGGACCCCTTTTTACTGTGTTGTGAGTCCACTCTGGACAGGCCAGGGCAGATGCAGGGATAGCAGGTGGAAGGAGAATGCAGTCACCTGGGAGAGGACGGTGCCCAGACCAGGACAGAGCAGTGGAGCTGGCAGGAAGTGGCTAGTTGTTAAACATGTCATCATTAAAAATTAAATAAAGGCTCAGCGCCCAGGTTCAGTGGTTAGGGTGCTGGGCACATACACCAGGGCTAGCAGGTTCAAACCTGGCCCGGGGCCTGCTTAACAACAAAGACAACTACAACAACAGAAAAATAGCCAGGTATTATGGCAGGCACCTGTAGTCGCAGCTACTTGGGAAGCTGAGGCAAGAGAATTGCTTAAGCCCAAGGGTTTGAGGTTACTGTGAGCTATGACGCCATGGCACTGTACCGAGGGTGACATAATGAGGCTGTGTCTCAAAATAAATAAATAAATATAAAAATTAAATGAAATCAATTTATAATTAAGTAAATTAGATGGAAAACAAAGTTAATAAATGATTGAAAATAATCACTTCTTGTTTTTACCTAATTATTTTACTAGTTTTATTATTGCCTCTGGCATTCAGGTTATTTACATCTATATACCTGAGATACAACATGCCTATCGTGTCTGGTGAAAATGACTCTGAAACGGGGGTGGTGCCTGTGGCTCAGTGGGTAGGGCGCCTGCCCCACATACCAAGAGTGGCAGATTTGAACCCAGCCCTGGCCAAACTGCAATAAAAAAAATAGCTGGGTATTGTGGCAGGTGCCTGTAGTCCCAGCTACTCGGGAGGCTGAGGCAAGAGAATCACCTACGCCCAAGAGTTGGAGGTTGCTGTGACCTGTGATGCCACAGCACTCTACTGAAGGTGACAAAGTGAGACTCTGTCTCTCAAAAAAAAAAAAAAAGACTCTAAACAGGTGCCAGTGTGGGTCTCTTCCTACTTCTGTATCCAGTGGCATTTGAAGCTTGTCAGTCATAGTGGGGGTATTTGTATCACAGAAGCTGGCAAATGCTACAAGGCAGGGCTCATTTGTTTGTTTGTTTGGTTTTTATTATTTTTTATTTTTGCAGTTTTTGGCTGGGGCTGGGTTTGAACCCACCACTTCCGGTATATGGGGCTGGCGCCCTACTCCTTTGAGCCACAGGCACCGCCCAGGGCTCATTTGTTTTTAAGGAGACCTAGTTTTAAACATTTACCAGCATACCACTGCTTGCCAGCTTCCCAATTGCACATAGAAATGTGGTCCACTGCATTCATTCAATGTTTTTTAAATTCCCTTGTTTCAATTTGTTCCCAACGGCAGAGAAGAAAAGCTTAATAAAGCAGTTCAGTGCACACATTACTAATCTCACAACAGGATGAAGGTAACATGTTTCTTTAAGCTCTGCACTAACACATATTTAGTTACATAAGATCCCCATACCTGTGACTGAATTTTTAGTGCTGGCCCTAGTTTTAATCCCATTGTTCCTCGAAGATGCTCTTCTGTGAGTAATGGCAAAGTTTCTCCATCAATTGCATGGTCTTTGAATACCTTAATAAACACAAAAAGTGTTAATTTTATCAAATGTCATTAAAAAAACATTCTTGTTCTCTATGTACATCTTGTAGTTTTGGACGAAACAGTAAGACTAAGGATGGCAGAAACATTTATGAAATTTCTGTTCAGTTGCTCTCTGTCCTGTGCCCTAAGAGCTCACCTGCTCACTGGCAACCCTTGGCGCAGACCGCGATGCCTGTTTATGGGACTCAGCTCCAACCTCACACAGGTGTTTCTTGAGTCTTATTTCCCAGTGTGCCCCGTCCAGGGGCCGATGTATGGTAGCAGATGTGAATAAACACCTCTGGGTCACTCAGTGAATGAGAGGACACACTTGGGGAAGAAGAGTGTGGGTAGAATCCACAGCAGACAGATTTCATCTCTCACAGTTACAGGCACGGTCTGCCCACTGCCCGGGATGCAGGGGGCGGGCAGGAAAATGCAGGTGCATCAAACCCTCTCCCAGGGCTGCTCTGTGGGATGCTGTGGTCGGCTGGCCGCGCTCTCCGGTCATTAAACAGCCACAAGGCAAATGTGCGCACCCCACCTCTGGATGCTGCCTCGTGTCTCCCACCCCTTCACAGCCGACCCCTGGGGAGGGTTTGGCGCCCGCACCTCCCCAAGGTCACCTCTGCTGGCTCCAGCTTCTGTATCAGTACTTAGGTGTTAGAGTTTCTCAGGCTTCTCCCCTGGCCTGCCTGGTCCTCCTTACTCTTTCAGCCTCCCACTCAGCTTCCATGCCTGCCTGTATATGCTGGAGGTTCCTTGATGTGGGTCTTTAGCTTAGAACTAATTTGTGCCAATTTCACCTCTTAGGTAGGGGTCTGCTGCCCCCACTGCTCCCAGCCGGGGTCAAACTCCCTCTCTGCCCATCTGAGGAGGCTTCCCCTCTGATCTTGTCCCCTTCAAACTATTTTCATAAAAGCAACTGAATCATGAAGCTGATCGTGCCACTTCTGTTTAAAAACTAAAGTCACAATCCTATAATGGGTCTTCAAGGCCCTCGTGACCTGGCCCCTTCTACCTCTTCCATCTTGCTGTTCTCACCTCTCCCCCCTTGGACCCTGCCCCCTGTGCCATCGGAAACCCCTCTCAAAGTGCCAAGTTCTCTCTGGCTTCTGGCCTTCCTTGGAAATTCCTCCTTTACCTCCCTGATGCCTCCCTTCCTCTCCTCACCTCCGGGTCTCACTCCAGGAGACTGAGAGTCCCTTCTGTGTGTCCCCATGATGCTAGACGCCCCGTGCCCCCAGAGCACCTCACACCGATTTGGGATTGCTGATGGGGCCCCTTCTCGGGGCTGCAGGCTCCCTGAGAAGAGTAACCATGTGCCTCGTTCCCGCCACATGCCCCATGTCTCAGCACTAGCCAAGAGAGAATCTTCTCACAAAGCTCCTGTTCTAATCGATTTTACTCATTTATAAACTAAATTTGCTAATTATTTCTCTGTTTTATTTAAGCAAATCATAGAAAATGGCTAATAAACTTAATTTAGGCCAAAGCAAAAAGGCTGGCAGTCTGAGTTGGTCTGTGTAGCCTTATCTTGGAGGATTGTATGATTTCTCGTAGATGTTTCCACTTTTGAGAGCTCCCAGGATCCGTAGCTGGAGATGCATGCCTAGTCTCCTCTGTGCAGAGTCACTGTGATTGGAAGAGCCAGATCTGTGTCACATGCACTTTCTTCAAGGACTCGCTCTTTTAGTTGAGTTGGTGCTCAGTTTCACTCAGTTGCAAAACTGGGTTTAATGTCTTTCTTGCAGAATTATGGTATAAATTATATTTAAAAGATAACCTAAATGTTGCACCTACCATGGTGCTGAGTCCACATCCATGCCTCACAAGGAGGAGGTATCATTGCCAATAGCAGTTTCTATGAAGAGAAAACCAACACAGAAAAGGTCGAGTTCCCAAGACACACACTCGCTGGCCAGGCACGTTAACAGTAACATGGTTTGTGATTCTCGTCCAGGGTTTCCTGTGCTCTGTCCTATTGCCGCTCAGAAAGGGAGAGCTGATGGAAATGGTTAATTAGATTTATGGTAGAAATCATACGTCATTCTCTTTCCTTTGTAGGGTTTCCAGTGAGGGGTGAAGACACCATTCCTAAGCCTTCAACAGAGGAGGAGCCATCTGGGTGAATTTTATTTCTTTCTCTCTCTCTCTCTTTATTTATTTTTAGAGACAGAGTCTCACTTTATCGCCCTTGGTAGAGTGCCTGTTTAGCAGGCCCAGGCGAAGTTAGAACCCACCAGGCCTGGAGCATGTGGCCAGCACCCTAACCACTGAGATACAGGCGCCCAGCCATGTTTAGGGGGTTTTAGAGAGAGAACATGTTACTTGTTAAGTTTTTTGAACTAGACATTTACTTAGAGCAAACAAAATGGGTCTCAGGGTCTCTTGTATGTCCCTAAACAGCTGAGCCACCAGCCCTGTCTCTACATTTTTTTAAAAGAGCATAGGGACTTTGGGTTTTCATTGTGGTTATTTTTTTTTTTAATTTCTTTTCTACCTGCAGGAGGTGAGTGGTTGGAGATTGCTGAGTAGACACCTGAGGCAGAGGTGAGGAGTGACAGCACAGAGGGGAGGACAGTGGGCATGACTCCAATTGTTCCCCGGGGCTTGGCCTGACCTGTGTGGAGAGGGGGATATAAGACCCATGGGATGTTTCAGATAAGGGTCCTTGTGGGAGCTGCACACAGGAAATGCTGCTTTGGGGCCACTGCACAGGATGGGGGGTCTAGCTCCCCATTTCTACATGGAGACGTGTGTTACACCTCACAGAGAGGGGCAGGATGTGCACAGCAAAGCAGTGGCACATTTCATTTGATGTCATTTGCTGGGTGGAGCAGGCTTCAGTGAGGACTTCAACCTAAACTCACTTGAGATATACCTAGAAATAACTGGTGCCACTTCTTGTGGTGCTGGAGGGGCACTGATGTCCTTTCAGTGAGAGATAAAGAGTCAGCAAAGTTTGTTCACATTTGTATGGTGTCTGTGTGCCCATGAGGGGACACCTGGGACCACAGAGTATGACGTGCATGTGGCATCATTCATCACATGAGCAGCAGACTGCCTGGTGTGTCTGTGGGTCACTGACTGATTCAGAGTAATCAGGAGGGTGGAGCAAGATGGCACACCAGAAGGATTGTTTGCCTGAACCCTCCTAGTATGACTGGGAAAAAAAAGAAAACCCAGTCACACCTGGCATGTGGACCTTACCCATAGGCATAGCTCAGGGAGCACAACAAGCTGGTGGTGAGCTGGATATAGCATGTGATCCAGAGAGGTGGAAATCTGACTCATTAGCCAAGTGTCTGGGAGCTACTGGGAATGGCTGACCTCCTTCACAGAGGTCCCGCGGTGGGAGGAAGGCTTCTAAAGTTTTCAGTTTTAGGGGGAAATAAGAAAAAATAAAGAAAATTAAAAATACAGTTATATCAAACAAAGGAGAGAGAGGGAATGGAAAGCTTGAAAGAGTGGGCAGACTCAAACAGTGTATAGCAACCAGATTTGCAGACCAGTTGGTATGGATTTGCCATTGGTTTGGTGGCTGGTGGGGCAGCCATATTGAGAAGGTCTCAGTAGCCAGGGAGCTGCCATTGTGGGAAGGTCATGAGAAGGTCTTAGCAGGGGCCTAAAGCATGGCTGTCTTAATTCTGCCTGAAGGGATCAGATCTCCAATCTTGGGACAGGCTCCTGCACCCCTTGGGAACTGTAGTCAGGGGGCACTATGAGACCTGCCCCTGAAGGATTCTGGAGAGCTTTAAGATGCCAACCCAGCAGGGTCTAAATGCTGAGGAAACAATCAGACTATCACTGAAGGCAACTAAGTTAGGAATAAGAACCACAGAGTTTGCTGGCTGTGTTCTTCATCTCCTAAAACACCATAGCACCACCTGGTGTCCTAGTGACATATTACAACATATATACTCTGACTAAAGTTGGTCCCTTCCACTATATATAATTTTTTTTTTTTAAGTTTTTATCCTTCTTTTCTATGTTTTGAGGTTGCTGCTATTTTGGCTATTTGAGGGTTTTTTTTGTTTGTTTGTTTTGTTTTTACTAATTTGTTTGGTTCGTTCTATTCTTAACTTCCATTTTAACTTTCATCAAGAGTAAGAGCTCCTGTATTTTTGGTTATTTTGGTATTTTAGTCTCATTTATTCTCTTTGTGTATTTTACTCCTCTCCATTCTCTCTTTTAGTAGAGATCCTTCTAATTTTCTCATCTTTTCCACATAAATCGCTCATGTAGCAGCTAAAATATCCCCTCCTTTTTTTTTTAATCTTTCTTCTTTCTTTCCTTTTTCCTCTTCCCTCTCTCTCCTTTATTACAATAGTATTTTCAGTTTCCTTCATCTCTTCTTATTTTATTCTTATTTTTCTTCTTTTTTTCTTTTTTCTCTGAGAGCAAAAAAGAGAAGTGGCACAGCTGTGGTCTGGCAGGAAGGTCACATAAGTAGTGGGGCTCAAGGAGGCCAAGAGATCATGGTCTATGGAACCCTTCTGCCTTTGGCCCTAGGAAGAAAGTATTGGTAAGACCACACTGCAGATTTTTTAAAATTTCTTTTTGATTTTTATTTTTTCCACTTATTTTTGGTTTTTTATCTTTTCTTTCTCTTCCTATTTTTTGGCAGAGGAAGCATTTGGCTTTGCTCAGGGTGGCAAAGGGCTCCTGATTTTAAGGAACTAAGCCAACCTAGCATCCCCAAATCCCTAAATGGCAGACTTGGCCTGAGCACCATGCTGATCAATGCCATCTCTTTTATTATTCCCATTCTCTCTTCCTGTCCTCTTTCTCTTTCCAGTTCTTTAATTTTTTTCTTTAATACCATTTCCATTTTTTTATTTTCTTTCCTCTTTCCTTCTTTCTTCTTCTTTCTTTTCCTCTTGTTTCTCTCTGCTTGCTCTTTACCATTATCTTCCTTTTAGCTTTATATCAAGAGGGCACTTCAAGATCTAAGCTCTGAGATAAGGTAATTTGAATCAAAGGAGGAAGAGAGAAGGAAAAAGGAGGACAAAACATGAACAAGAAGAGAGAAAACATGAGAAGAAATGAACAGAAAAATTTGGGCAACATGAAAAAAACAGAGCAACTCCCCCAAGAGACCATAGGCAGCTAATACAGAAGAGTCCATCTATAAAGAATTTATAGATTTGACAGAAAGGGACATTTCTGTCAAATTCAAGGGAGGCAGAAAAGAAGAGGGAGAAAGCAGAACAGAGGCTTAGAAACTATGAAACTCCATGAAGTTTTCAAATGTATAAATAATAGGGATCCCAGAAGGGGAAGAAGATTGTCTCAAAGTAATGGAAGGCCTACTGGAGACTATCATAAATGAAAACATCCCATGTTTTACTAAAGATCCTGGCACACTCCTTTTAGATGGATATTGAACCCTGGGTCGTCTCAACTCAAACAGAGCTTCTCCAAGACATATTGTAATGAACCTGTCCTAAGTCAATATGGAAGAAGAAATTCTGCAAGCAGCCAGGAGTAATTGCCAGCTGACCTACAGAGGCAGAGCCTGTAGGATGACAGCAGACTTTTCAACTGAAACTTTCCACACCAGAAGAGAATGGTCATCTACCTTCATCATTCTTAAACAAAAAAGTTTTCAGCCCAGAATTCTGGCTCCTCATAAACTAAGCTTCAAAATTGATAGAGAAACCAAATCTTTTGTGAATATACAAACACTGAGGAAATTTGCCACAAGACAAGCTCTACAAGAAATACTTCACCTAGTCTCAACACTGACCATCACAATGGACCACCACCAAAGTAAACACCAAGAAACTGAAGGTCAAAACTTAGCTTCCACAATGGCAGAAAAGATAAAACTACATAATGGACTTACACAAAATAAGATGAACAGAATCCCACCACTCTTATCAGTTCTCTCAATAAATATCAATGCACTGAATTCCCTCCTGAAGAGGCACCGGCTGATTGGATAAAAAAAGAACAAGCCATCCATAGGCTGTCTCCAGGAAATGCACTTAGCCTTGAAGGACAAATCAGGGTTAAGGGATGGAAAACAGTATTTCAAGCAAATGGAAATCAGAAGAAAGGAGGGGTTGCAATTTTATTTTCAGATACAAATGGATTTAAAGCAACTAAAAAGTTAAGAAAGACAAAGATGGACACTTTATACTGGTCGAAGGAACAATATAGCAAGAAGATATTTCAATTTTAAGTATTTATGCATCCAATTTAAATGTTCCCAGATTTATGAAACAGACCTTGATTGGTCTGAGCAACATGATATCCCATAACACCATAATAGTCAGAGGATTTAATACCCCTCTGACAGAACTGGACAGATTCTTTAACAGAAACTAAACAAAGATACAAAGGACTTAAGTATGACCCTAGAACAAATGGGACTAATAGACATATACACAATACACTATCCCAAAGCTAAAGAATATACATTTTTCCACATCAGCCCATGGAATATACTCCAAAATAGATCACATCCTAGGATGCAAATCAAACCTCAGCAAAATTTAAAAAATAGAAATTATACCTTGTATCTTCTTAGACCACAAGGCAATAAAGGTGAACTCAACTCCAGCAAAAACTTTCATCCCTCCACAAAAGTATGGAAATTAAACAACCCTGTGCTGAATGACAGTGGGGTTCAGGAAGAGATAAAAAAAGAAACTGTTAAATTTCTCAAACATAACAACAATGAAGACACAAGTTACCAAAACCTGTGGGATAAGGCAAAGCAGTTCTAAGAGGGAAATTTATTGCATTAGATGCCTACATTTGAAAAACAGAAAGAGAGTGCATCAACAAACTCATGAACCATCTTATGGATTAGCCAAAAAGAAGAACAATTTAATCCCAAACCCAGCAGAAGAAAAGAAATAACCAAAATTAAATCAGAGATTAATGAAATTGAAAATAAAAAAAACATTCAGAAAATTCACAAAACAAAAAGTTGGTTTTTCAAAACAATAAAAAAATTGTTAAACCTTTGGCCAGATTAACTAGAAATACAAAAGTAAAATCTCTAATACTCAATCAGAAATGATAAAGGGGAAATAACCACAGATGCCACAGAGATACAAGAGCTCATGTCTGAGTACTACAAGAAGCTCTATGCCCAGAAATTTGACAATGTGGAGGAAATGGACCAATACTTAGAATCACACTCTCTCCCTAGACTTAACTAAGAACTAGATCTCTCGAACAGAACAATTTCAAATACTGAGATGGAAGAAACAATAAAAAATTTCCCAACAAACAAATGCTCTGGTCCAGATGGCTTCACATCAGAATTCTATCAAACCTTCAAAGAAGGGCTTATACCTGTACTGCAGGAATTATTTCAAAAAACGAAGAAGGAACAATACGTTCTACAAAGCAAACATCACTCTGATACCAAAACCTAGGAAAAGACCCAGCTAAAAGGGAGAACTTCAGATGAATCTCACTAATGACTATTGATACAAAAATTCTCAATAAAATCCTACCCAATAGATTACAACTACACATTAAAAAAATCATACATCATGATCAAGTAGGTTTCATCCCAAGGATGCAAGGCTGGTTTAACATATGCAAGTCCATAAATGTAATTCACCATTATCAACAGAAGAACAAAGACCATATGATCCTCTCAATAGATGCAGGAAAAGCATTCAATAAAATTCAGTATCCTTTTCTAATTAGAACACTTAAGAATATAGGCATATGTGGCATATTTCTGAATCTGATTGGAGCCATCTATGACAAACCCACAGCTAATGTTGTACTAAATGGAGTTAAACTGAAAGCTTTTCCACTTAGAACTGGAACCAGACGAGGTTATCCTCTATTGCCACTACTATTGAACATAGTGCTGGAAGTTCTAGCCAATAGAATCAGGCAAGACAGGAAAACAAAGGGCATGCAAATGGGTACAGAGGAGGTCAAACTCTCACTCTTTGCTGATGATATGATCTTATACTTAGAGAACCCCAAAGACTCAACCCCAAGACTCCTGGAAGTGATCAAAAAATACAGTAATGTCTCAGGATATAAAATCAATGTCCACAAATCAGTAGCCTTTGCATATGCCAACAACAGCCAAGATGAGAAGCTAATCAAGGACACGGTTTCCTTCACAGTAGCTTCGAAAAAGAGAAAAAGAGAAAGAAAGAAAAGAAAAAAGAAATACCTAGGATATACCTAATAAAAGAGGTGAAGGACTTCTACAAAGAAAATTATGAAACTCTAGGAAAGAAAATAGCGGAAGATATTAATAAATGGAAGAACATACCATGCTCATGGCTGGGAAGAATTATCACTGTTAGTCTTTGATAAACCAAACAAGAACATATACTGAATAAATAGGTAAAATTAATATACATAAAATTAAAATAGGTAAAAATAATACCTATTTAATAAATGGTGCTGGGAGAACTGGATAACCATACGTAAAAAACTGAAGCTGGACCTGCACCTCTCACCACTGACAAAAATTGATTCAAGATGGATAAAAGATTTAAATCTAAAGTATGAAACAACAAAAATCCTTGAGGAAAGTGTGGGGAAAACCCTTGAAGATATTGGCCTGGGCTTGGGGAAAAATTTTATGAAGACTTCTGAGGCAATTGCAATAACAACAAAAATAAACAAATGGGACTTAATTAAACTGAAAAGCTTCTGTACAGCTAAGGAAACAACAACCAAAGCAAACAAACAACCTTCAGAATGGGAAAAGATATTTGCTATTATGAATCAGACAAAAGCTTGATAACTAGGATCTAAAAAGAACTCAAGTTAATCAACAATCCCATATATCACTTGGCAAGAGAGATGAATAGAACCTTCTTTAAAGAAGACAGATGAATGGCTAACGAACATGTGAAAAAATGCCCATCATCCCTGATTATCAGAGAAATCTGAACCAAAACCACCCTGAGATATCACCTAACCCCAGTGAGAATGGTCCTCATCACAAAGTCTCAAAGCTACAGATGCTGGTGTGGACGTGGAGAGAAGAGAACACTTTTACACTGTTGGTGGGACTACAAACTAATACAACCTTTTTGGAAGCAAGTATGGAGAATCCTCAAAGAACTCAAATTAGACCTCCCATTTGATCCTGCAATCCCGTTACTAGGTATCTACCCAGAAGAAAAAATATCATCTTATCATAAGGATATCTTCAGTAGACTGTTTATCACAGCTCAATTTACAATTGTCAAATTGTGGAGACAACCCAAATGCCCACTAACCCAGGAATAGATTAATAAGCTGTGGTATATGTATACCATGGAATACTCTTCAGCCATTAAAAGAGATGGAGACTTTACATCTTTTGTATTAACCTGCATTGGTGTAGAACACATTCTTAGTAAAGCATCACAAGGATGGAGAAGCAAGAATTCAATGTACTCAATTCTAATATGAAGGCAGTAGATGAGCTAATACTAGGTAGGGGGTAGGAGGAGGAGGGAGCGGGGAGAGGGGGAAAGGGAAGAGGATGGGGGTCATGGTGGATGGCACATCTCTGGGGGGCGGGACACAATTATAAGAGGGGCTTTACCTAACAAATGCAAAGAGTGTAACCTGATTCTTTGTACTCTTAATGAATTCCAAACAAGTAAAAAAAAAAAAAAGAGTAATCAGAGTTCAGACAAGTCCAGGGCACGGGCGGTAATCCCATGCTCACTGTACAAGGGGTCGCCTGTTGCTTGTTTCCGGCTGTTATCAGAAGTTAGTAACTTCCTTGTGGTTGATGTAGCACTCAATCAGTGGTAAAACAGATTTAAAAAGTGACTTACCTATGACTAATGATTCATAATAAAATAATAGGTTATATTCATTGAACTGGCGACAATAAGACATAATTTTTAAATCAGATTCTGCAAAAAAGACAAAAATGGGTGACTTAAGGAATACAATCTGCCTAATAAGTAACTCGAGGTCCTCCTCTCTTTAGGTTATAATGCTGAAATTAGTATCTACTGAAGAGTTACAAGGTGCCAAGCACCCTTTATTGCTCACAACAGTCCTTTGAAAAGGTATTATTTTTATTTTCCTCATTTTACAGATGAAACATTGAGGAACAGCAAAGAGAGGCAACATGGTCTCTGTCCTACGTCCAGAAAAATAGAAGGCCAGGGTTTGGCTTTGTGTCAACACCTTCTGACTTCAGAAGCCATACTCTTAGTTAGTCACTACTCTATATAGCATTCCTGTATGTCCCGTAAACAGAACCAGAGCAATATTAATAAAAATGAAAAAGAATTGGGGCAGCGCCTGTGGCTCAAAAGGGTAGGGTGCCGGGCGCTGGTCCCATGTGCCGGAGGTGGCGGATTCAAACCCATCCCCCACCAAAAACTGCAAAAAAAAAAAAAAAGAAAAAAAAGAAAGAGAGAGATTAACCATATCGCACTGTAGGAAAATGTTTCACAAAACTGACATCTGTAAAAAAAAATCAGTTCTAGCATCACTTAATTATGTCATTAAACCACAATGTCCTTTTCTTGCTTTCTTTTCCTTTAACATGTAAAGCAAAGGTAAGGATGCTAGATTAACAGACACTTTGTTGCTTAGAACTGTGTTATTAAACCACTCAAACAAGCAAACCACATGCATGTGAATGTAGCGCGGACATATCCTTCCAAAATGTACCAACACACGACTTTTGTCACCAACTTTCCGATATGAGTGAAGCCAGTTTTCTAACTGTCCTGACATTTTATTATAATTCTGAAAGATAATATTTACCTATGAGACTGAATGTATGTCCCGCATTTTTATATGGTCCCAACATAACTATAGAATTTACAAATAATTCCCTACTTTTCAGATCGGCTGGGTTCTTGTCCTTCAGAATGCAGTACATACTTCTGCTATTTAGCACAAGCAACCCCACAGCTCCCAGTACAGAGTATGTGCTCAAAAAATGCTTGCTATGTGGAGGGGATTTAGTGATGTTTTCACCATTTTTGGATGTTTAGTCTCTGAATTTCCTTCTAATTTTGGGAGAATTCCCACTTTTTAGGAGACTTGACAGGATAGAAACTAAAGCCAGATACCAGCTCCCCCAGCTTCCCGGATGCTGGGCTGACCCAAGCTCCACTGGTCAGAGGCACCTGTGGGAGACTGGTCTGAAAAGGGGAGGGTGTTAGGAATCCTCTCTAGGGGAAAACTGAGAGCTTGACAAAACTCATTACATAGGAAATACATTTCAAACAGTCTTACTTTTATGAAAATACTTAAGTATCCAATCACCTGAGCACAGTCTGCACAGCCCGGGAGGCCACTGATGAAGCTGTACACGTCCTCCACGGTCCACTTCTGAATATTGTCACCCAGGGAGAGGTTCCCCCCAGCTGCGACCAGTGCACAAAGCCCTTTGAAATGGAAAGGAAATTATTTTGTGGTCTAACACAAGAGCTGAAAGGATCTTTAATGATAGCTTTACATTTAAGCAAAGAGGTTCTGGATTTCCAGCTTCTCTCAGATTCCAGCAGAAGGCCCTGCGGAGTTGACTGTCCTGGGTAACGCTTCTGTGTTCTATTATGTGATTGTCAGGCTCTTTAGGTGAGGCAACAACTTATACCGTATCCTCACCAAATGGCAAGCAGACACGTTGCAGGGAAGCAGTCGGTGTGGTGCCTGTGCTTTAAAATACTTTTATCTGAGGATGTGCTAGAAAACCACCCAGCGTGTGTTTTCAGGGGGCAGTGCATTAGCGTCCTCAAACTGCGGCCCGCGGGCCACATGCAGCCGGCCTAGGACATCCATCCGGCCAGGTGTTTTTGCCCCTCGCTGCCTGTCCTGCTTAGCAGCCCACTCGTCGCGGGCCCCGCAGTTCCGGCCCTCCAGCGGTCTGAGGGACAGTGAACTGGCCCCCTGTTTAAAGAGTTTGAGGACCCCTGGAAGGTATCGCCACAGTAATGGACGCTGAAAGGTAATGCTTCTGCGTAATTGCCTTTCCCCCCTGCACTTAGATAGCAGGGAGGATAGAATTCATGAGCTTAAACAAGAAGCCCCTCTTTTTGTGTTGAAGCAATTAACGGTAAATTAAAAATCTACTTTATAATTCTGGTAGTTTCCCCCCAAATCACTGATACTTTCCCAGCCTTTGGTGAAATTTCTCTCTAGAGCAATACAGACAGACTAGTTTCGTTCACTAAGATGGATTATTGGAACAGATGGAAAGTGACTTAAAGAAGAAAGGATTCTAAACAGGACTGAGGAAAAGAAGGATAAAAAGAGAAGTGCTGGCCACAGCTCACCGAGACCCGCGGCCACGGAGGGTCCGCTGCCGGCGCAACACCCACCTGGCGGAGGCGACTGAGGAGCCGGGGCGCAAACCCCGCGCTTCTGGCCACAGGCTGCGAACACCTGCTCCGAGGGCTTCTCTCTCTCCGCATCCTCTGTCTCCGCGTCCGGGGGCGCGGCGCGACACCCCCAGGGCTCCCCACGGGCGCCGGTCCTGGCCGCGGGAGCGCTGGACGCCAGGCCGCTGCGCGCTGTGGTCTCCGCGCCGTCCACGCGCTGGGCTTCTGCATAGGGAAGCGCGTGAGTCCGACGTGGCAGCTCTCCTTGTGCTGGACTCCTGGAATTCTCGGTTCTGCTGTCCAGGACCTTCAGATTCCCTACCCCTTTCCTGAATCGACGGCATTTCTGTCCCCAGCTGTTGGTCAGGTGTGGTCCAGTTGCCACGAACAAGGGGTTTCCCTGCAGGCTCCCGAGGGCGCTTCTGTGGACGTGCAGGTCACCGGCGGGGAGCACGCCTGGGGCCGGGCAGGCAGCGGGGCCGCAGAGGATCGGTGGCCCCAGGCCTGCCAGGCCCTTGGGATTCACTTTGTCCATTCTCCTTTGCTGGTAAATGGCGTACATTTCCAATTCTGTCCTGAAAACAAAACAGCCTATCTTATACATCCTAAGAAAACCACTAGAAATGTAATCAGTGTCCCCTGCCTTCCCTAAAACAGGGCCTCTACTTCTCCCGTGTCCTCTCATAGCCTTCGTTCAGGGGACACGCAAACCTGCCGGGACTCAGTCTTCACAGCAGGGAACAGGGCAGGGTGAAGGGAGGTAGGTTACCCGGAGCTGGCAGCTTTTTTTTTAAAGAGTGCTGTGGGTGTCACAGCTCACAGCAACCTCCAGTTTCTGGGCTTAGGCGATTCTCTTGCCTCACCCTCCCGAGTAGCTGGGACTACAGGTGCCCACCACAAGGCCCAGCTATTTTTCATTTGCAATTTGGCCGGCACCAGGTTTGAACCCGCCACCCTCCCTCTATGGGGCTGGCGCCCTACTCACTGAGCCACAGGCGCCGCCCAGTAGTGGGCAGCTTTGCCAGATACTAATTCTCAGAGTAACTAAGGCTGGGAAGAGGCTTTGCAACTTCGCAGACCAGTCTCAGTGCAACTGAAGAAAGGCACCAGGCGACACAGGTCCCAGGGCGGGGGGCACCTGCCGGTGTCCTGCTCACTTCACTTTGCTGACTGGTCACCCCCTGGACCCACACGCCGCCACCACTGCGGAGCTGTACTCCCCTGGATGGCCAGTGGTGAGCTGACTCGGGCTGTCTGGGCTCTGAGGGCACAGTCTGAGGTTGGGTGGGCATATTGGCTCTTATCTTTGGGTAAAATTGAAGTTATTTAAGACAGAAATGCCACTAGGAATTTCAGAGAAATCACAGCTGGGCACTTTAATTATGGAGCATTGATAAATGGTTACCATCTGTGGGTTAATGCTGCTGTGATTTCTAATCTTGCTTTTATCCTTAACCAACTGCACATGAGGAGGGAATAAATGACCAAGAGAGTGAAGACTAAACCAGTGAAGCAACGTTGTTGGGTCACCTGGCAGTGTGATGCCTTTGAATCAGTTCATTCCTTCTGGCCACCGCCTTTATAGATTCAGGTGGTAAAATGCCCCAACCTTAAAAAAAAAAAGCCACCATTACACCCCAGAAACAAATTAAAAACACATATTTAGAAATAATAAAATGTACTGATTTAAAATAGTATTTGCAAAAAAACCCCAAACCACCAGTTGTGCACAAAGTTGGGAACTGTGTCTGATTGTCCTGTTCAGAACCTGACCATGGCTTTGGAGACAGTAGGATAAACACTAGATAACTTTTTGGTTCTTTTCTTTAATTGCTGGTCTCATGATTGGTGACATTTCTGCAGCATTCAAAAGGGAAAAGATGAAATGATTTGGGAAACTCTTGACCTCTTGCCCTTTTGGTCTTTTTATTGTACATATTTATTTATGAGACACAATTCAATGCCTGGATATATGTGTACTGGAATGATTAAATCAAGCCAATTATCATATGCTTGACCTCACATATGTATTATTTTGTTGTTGAAAGGTTTAAAATCTGCTCTCTTAGCAATTTTCAAGTATACAGTGTATTGCAACTAGTTGTGGTCCTATGCTGTACAGTAGATTCTAAAACGTATTTCTCCTGTCTAACTGAGACTTTGTACTTTTTTTTTTTTTTTGAGACAGAGTCTCACTTTGTTGCCCTTGGTAGAATGCCATGGTGTCATAGCTCACAGCAACCTCAGACTCTTGGGCTCAAGCAATCCTTTAGCCTCAGTCTCCTGAGTAGCTGGGACTACAGATCCCCCCCCACAATGTCTGAATATTTTGAGTAGAGACGGGGTCTCTCTCGTGCTCAGGATGATCTTGAACTCCTGAGCTCAGGCAATCCACCTGGCCTCAGCCTTCTAGAGTGAACTTCATATTCTTTGACCAAAAATCTCCCTATTTATCTATCCCCACCTTGATCTTTTGCTTTTGAAGTAAAAATCAATTACTTTTTTTTGAGACAGAGCCTCAAGCTATCGCCCTGGGTAGAATGCCGTGGCATCACAGCTCACAGCAACCTCCAACTCCTGGGCTCAAGCCAGTCTCCTGCCTCCGCCTCCCAAGTAGCTGGGACCACAGGCACCTGCCACAACGCAGGGCTATTTTTTGGTTGCAGCCATCATTGTTGTTTGGCAGACCCGGGCTGGATTCGAACCTGCCACCTTAGGTGTATGTGGCTGGTGCCTTAGCCACTTGAGCCACAGGCGCTGAGGCAAAATCAATTACTTTTTAACAAGAAGAATCAGTTGACCTTATTATTATTATTTTTAATAAAAGTACTTTGGAAAGAGAATCTCACATATTCTTACTTATATGTGGGAGCTAAATGTTAAAGCAATTTATTTCATGGAGTCAGAGAACAGAATGATGGTGCCAGAGGCTGGGGAAGGTAGCAGGGAGGGAGTAGAGTGCAGATGGTTGGTAGGGGGCACATGTGTAGTCAGAGTCAGACAGAGTGAACAACGTGACAGCACCACAGAGTGACTGTCGTTGACAATGAGTTATGATACGCTTTAAATAACCAGAGAAGTGGAACTGGAATGTTCCTAACCCAGAAATAATAAATGCTGGAGGTGATGGACACCCCAGTTACCCTGATTTGATTAATTCACATTGTATGCCTGTGTGAAAACATCACGTGTGCCCTGTAAAGACACACAACTATTATGTAACCATAATGATGAAATAGAAAAAAATTTTAAAGTGCTTCTTGATGCACTGAAATCTCAGAAAGTGAATGCAATGGAGATTTAAGTGTATAAAGTAAATTTGTATTACTGCCTCTGGATAGAGCTTTCAGTGTGTTTGAGGCCAAATACTTTCCCCACATGATCTTAGTGGAGTTGGGTGGTTATTATGTCCTGTCTTAAAATGGCAGCAGCACCCCCAGATTTCAGGGCTCTGTTCGTGCCTGGGAACTCATGCCACACTCACTGCCCCTCCCCTGGACTCCCAACCTGCTAGAATCTGCCCCCATGCTTTTCTAACCGCCTACGGTGAAGGGCCAGTTTTTTTCTTTTTACGTTTCTATCCTGTTATGGAAATACTTTGAACAAGTACAACAAAATTGATTGGTAGGAAACTGATATGGAAACAAGGACAAAAATTATTAGAGTAGGCAGTGCCCGTGCCTCAAAGGAGTAGGGCACCGGCCCCATATGCCGGAGGTGGTGGGTTCAAACCCAGCCCCGGCCAAAAACTACAAAAAAAAAAAATTAAATTAACAGACATGAATTCACCCTGTCAAATTGCTAGAAAATTTTCTAAGCCCCTACTCTCTCCTGTTGTATAGCACTTCACAGACCAAGGCTGGTCTGCAGACTGTACTCTTTAACAATGACGTACACACAAACTGTACTTAAGTGCGTATCAGGTGTTTATGTAGTTTTACATGTAAGTTTGTCCTCCTAATAAGAGGGGAAGCATAATGAGGGAAGAAACTGTGTTTTATACTTGCTTTGCCCCAAACCAGTATAGCTCATTAAATTCTGATTAGTCTATTTCAAAATAGGTCACACAATATGTACTTTTTTCCAGCGAGACTCTTGTTATTTGCAAAGTTCAGGCGGCAGATTCCTAGGAGACCTCTAGGAATCCTTCTAATTCTGAAGATCTAGGTTTTTTAGAGTTCAGTGACTTCGAGATGCACTTTTTTTGACAGCTGGCGTGTGTGAAGCGCCAGTCCACAGCACGCTGCCCACGGGTGCAGAGACAGCCTCCTAAGGAGGCCGTCCAGGGGCACTGCCCTGCTGGCCTGGAACGCAGGACCCTCTGAAGTCTGGACTCACACACCCAATCCTGCTCGTCCTCTCTCCCGGATAGGCAGGATCAGACTTCATGGTGTCCAGCTGTGCTCAGCCATTCCCTACCTGACATCCTGATTTTTGAGGTAGATCCTCATGTCTGTTCCAATTTTGCCAACTTGCTTAGTAGCTCAGAGTCTGAAGGACTGAGGCCCCCTCTTCCCTTGCTACTCCTTACACTTCAACCTTGGCAGGAGCTAGGGAGGAGATCAGACCTATGTCCCTGGGACAAGTGCTGTTCCTACCTGCCTGGAAATCCAAATATTGCAATTTCTGGATTCGTCATCACCAAGAGCGAGTCAGCAGTGCACTGCTCCACCCACCTGCTGACCTGTCGTCTGTAATCAAGGGCTATGGATTACTAGGCGCTGCCTGCCAGAGGGGGCTTCTGTCTGGGGTCTGCCTTCATGACTGCCTCCTTTGGCCCTCGGACCACTTGTTTGGGTAGATCTACTATCACATTGGGCCCTTGCTTAGATGCCCACTCCCTCCTGCCTGTGGTGGGCAGAGTGCTCACGGTCAGGCAGGCCCATCTCTTCTTTGGCCTTAGCATGAGTTGTATTTCTTTTTGCATCAAGTTTTTCACTTCACACGGTTCCCATTTATGAAGAGTTGTTGGGATTGTGGAGCAGGGATGAACAGAAACTCAGGAACATGGTTCTGGGGGGATGAGGTGCACCAGTTTGGTGTTCAATGTTGCAGGAAAGTTCTTGCCTCCTGGTTTCTCCTGAACCCTATCAGTCACGTTCTCACCAACACAACTCCACTAAAATTGTGAGCATCGAGATCATCAATGACCTCCACAAGGTGCGAAATACAATGACACCCTCTGCCTGTGGATGGCGTACTCCAGCGCTGCCCAATCTCTCCTTCCAGATGGGAGGACACTCTCTGCCCTGTGGACGGCATACTCCAACGCTGCCCACTCTCCCTCCAGATGGGAGGACACTCTCTGCCCTGTGGACGGCATACTCCAACACTGTCCACTCTCCCTCCAGATGTGAGGACACACTTTGCCCTATGGATGGCATACTGCACACGCTGCCCACTCTCCTTCCAGGTGTGAGGACACGCTCTGCCCTGTGGATGGCGTACTCCATGCGCTGCCCACTCTCCTTCCAGGTGTGAGGACACGCTCTGCCCTGTGGACGGCGTACTCCACGCGCTGCCCACTCTCCTTCCAGGTGTGAGGACACGCTCTGCCCTGTGGATGGCGTACTCCATGCGCTGCCCACTCTCCCTCCAGATGTGAGGACACTCTCTGCCCTGTGGACGGCGTACTCCACACACTGCCCATCTCCCTCCTGCACCGTCTCCCTTGTTGCCAGCTCTCTGTCCTCTCCTGGGTTCTTCCTACCTCACTGGGTGCCCCCTCATTCTCTCTCCAGTGCTTGTTCTCCCACACTTTCTGGACTGCTGTTGTGTCCTAGGGACCATCCTTTCGACTCTCTACCTAACTCACTCCCTAGATGATCCTACCTAGCCTCGTATATGGTGATGACTTTCAAAATTAAATATGCAGGTTGTCCTCAGAGTCCCACATCTCCACATGGACGTCTGTCTGGCATCTCAGATGCAGCATGAGCAACCCAAGCCTCCCCTGTCCCCACCTCCCCACGGATTCTGTTTCTTTCAGTGTCTTTCTCAGCTCAGTGAGCAGCAGCTCTGTCTTTCTAGGTATTTGAATCAAAAATTTTGACGTCATTCTTCGTACCTCTCTTTCTTTCACCACTCACATCCAACTCGTGAGAAAATCTTACTGTTTTTACCCCAAAATAACTATGGAATCCAACCACTTCACATCATTCCTGCTGCCCCCACCCAAAGCCAAACATGGTCATCTTTGGCTATTACAATAGCCAGTAACTCTGGTAAGTTTATTCCTAGAACTTTGATCCTATCCAGTTTTTTCCCCATCTCAACAGCCAAAATGGTTCTGGTAAAATTTAAGTAAGATCATGTTACTTCCTTGTTAAAATGCTTCTAAGCCTCCTACTTTCACTCAGAATAAAAACCAAGTTCTCACGATGACCATTCAAGCCAAATAGAAACTGTCCAAGCCCCATTAATCCTCAGATCTCATCTTCTCTTGTATAAGTTAAGTAGTAATATTGCAGCTCTCATGTACTTCATGAATAAATTAATGTTTGGAGGACTTCAGTGACTTGTGGGTGGTCACATGGTGGTCCACCTGAACTTGAATTGTAACTGTAGCAGCCACACACATAACCTCCACACGCCCTGTCTCCAAACTTTAGTGGTAAAGTCATGGCAAACGACATGTGTCCATCAGTTCAGCAGGGCCTCTGCAGACCCTGCGGGGTGAAACATGCATCGCCTGAGTACATGTGACTGGACACCGGGGCCATGTGAGGAGGGTGAAATATACACTGTCCTGAGTACATGTGACTGGACACCGGGGCTCTGTGATGAGGGTGAGACGTACACCGTCCTACCTGAGTACATGTGACTGGACACCAGGGCTCTGAGATGAGGGTGAGACGTACACCATCCTACCTGAGTACGTGTGACTGGACACCGGGGCTCTGTGATGAGGGTGAGACGTACACTGTCCTACCTGAGTACGTGTGAGTGGACACTGGGGCCCTGAGATGAGGGTGAGATGTGCACCGTCCTGAGTATGTGTGACTAGACAACGGGGCTCTGAGATGAGGGTGAGACGTGCACCGTCCTACCTGAGTACATGTGACTAGACACCGGGGCTCTGTGATGAGGGTGAGATGTGCTCTGTCCTACCTGAGTACGTGTGACTGGACACCGGGGCCCTGTGATGAGGGTGAGACGTGCACCGTCCTACCGGAGTACGTGTGACTGGACACTGGTGCCCTGTGATGAGGGTGAGACGTGCACCGTCCTGAGTACATGTGACTGGACACCGGGTCTCTGTGATGATGGTGAGACGTGCACTGTCCTACCTGAGTACGTGCGACTGGACAGCATATTTGTCAAATTTGCATTTGGTAGAACAGAGGACCCATACTGGGAAGGAACACAAAACTGTCTGGGGTCAGGTGGAGCCACAGTGGAAGGCAATAGATCTCTAGGAAAAAAAGATAAAAAGTAGGTACAATGAGTCTGCAGTTTAATAAAATTTGTATTGTTTTGACAGTGAGGCTTTTTTTGACTGTCATATGGGAGGCCATTATCTTTTTCTAAAATGAGGTAGAAAAGTCCTGATTCTCTCTCCGGTGAGCCTAGGAGAGGGAACTCTATTGGGAAGGAGTGATCCTCTAACAAAACAGGGGACGCAGGAAAAGGAAGTTCTAGGGAGGGATGTCTTGAGAAAGATCTAATCAAACCTATCAGAATCTCTGATTTTCATGACCAAAATTCTGCTTTGAGTGCAAATGCTTTTCTCATTAATGGACATGCTTTGGTTGGGTCTGTCATCTGGACTTGATGTTTGACTACCTGTGTGGACAAATTATTTACTTTGCCAAACTTCAGTGGTCTCTAGACACCCAAGTCTATTGTTAACATGCCATAAATAAGAAATAGTGAGTCTTATTTTCTCTCCAGAATGTAAAAATATTCTAAGGAAGGGAAGATAGGATACTGTCAAAGTTTCAACTAAAGTACTTTCAATTTCATTTTTATTAAAAAGAAAAAAAAAACAGTTTTAACACTGGAAAACCAGGACACCCAACTATTATGGATGTAACTATTTCCCCCTCAAATTCCTAGGTGGAAGCCTTACCCTCCAGTGTGACTGTATTTGGAGATAAGGTCTTTAAGCAAACAGTGAAGACTAAATGATATTATAAGGGTGAGCTTCCAATCTGATAGGATTTTTTTTTTAATAGAGACCCTGTTGCTCAGACTGGAGTGCAGTTGGCATCATCATAGCTCACAGCAGCCTCTAGCGCCAATGCTCAAGTGATCCTCCTTCCTTAGCCTCCCAAGTAGCTAAGATTACAGGCACAAGCCACTATGTCTGGCTAATTAAAAAACTTTTTGTAGAGCCAAGGTCTTACTATGTTGCTCAGGCTGATTTCAAACTCCTGGGCTCAAGTGAACCTCCTGCCTCAGCCTCCCAAAGTGCTCAGATTGCAGACATGAGCCACTGTTCCTGGCCAGTATTTTTTTTAAGAAGGGGAAGAGATGTCAGAAATTTCTCTCTCTTTCTCTCTGCAAATGCTTGCCAAGGAAAGACCATCATCTGTCTGTGAGCCAAAAGAGAGGCTTCCCTAGAAACCAGGCCTGCGGCACCTCAGTCTTAGGCTTATACAGCCCCCAGACCTGGACAAATGACTGTCATGTAAGCCAGCCAGTCTGCTGTGTTTCATCACCGTAGCTATAGAGGATGAACACACCAGCCCTGGCACCTACAGAGTGCCCACTACGTGGGTGGCGGTCCTTAAGCAGGTGCTGAGTGAGAAGGTCAGGCAGATCCCCCAGGAGGTGACCACAGCCATCGTGCTCGTGAGGCCACAGAGCACCTTGCCTTGAATCTCTGCACTGCAGTTTATGGAGATAACATTACAGCACAAAATGACACTGTGGCCAACAGCATTCCCAAACCTCGTATTACCTGTTTTCTCCTCTGAACCATGATATTGCCCAGAATACCTGTCCACAGTGGGAGGTCCAAATGGTGAGGGGACCAGCGGGACCCTCTGCTGCCCTGCCGCTGCCAACCAAGGGCTCACAGCCATCATGGGGCTTGTCATCAACATCTCTCGCCACTGATGAAGTTCTACAAAGAACCAGGGAGACACATTAACAAGTAACTCTACCTTTTGTGAACTATTTGAATTCTTCTTGAACACGATGGACGTCCTATGTATTTTCCTCATGGTCCAGAAGACGAGCTGCCCTGGCTTTTAGTCTCGCAAAGGCCCCAGGTGTGACTGTAGAGCTCGGTGAGCTGTCATCACGAGCCCGTGGACCCTGCCACGGTCCAGGTAACACCCTGACACCACCCCACTGCAAGCACCAGCAGCATTAAACCAGCCTTGCAAGATTCCAGAAATACCAACTTCCTTCCTTACAGCTTATTTTGATTCTCGTATTTCCAGAGGGACAAATGGATTAATTCTCCCATATATGCATTCAGTCTTTGAAAAATATTTCTATTTAGTTGGTAAGATTAAAATAGAAAATGAAGGAGGGAAAATCTTCCTACTGGTTCAAAATATATCTAATTAGAGGGCATACAGACTGACTGCATGAGAATGTACTTACTTAGAACAAGTGACCAAATGATGTCCTAACCTACATAAGCATACGAATTCATACGCTTTATCATCAGAACTTAGTGGTTAGAAAAAGCGATTATATTGTTAGAGGGATAATATTTTGCCTTACATTTTCTTAATTATTAACAGCCTTTGAATAATTTTAAATATTGAACAAGTACTAGTCAAATGGGTCGTTTTAGTTTCCCCTTCATTCTCAATTTTTACTTAAAAAAATATGAGATAGCTATCTGTGTTTTGATGAAAAGAAAATTAGGAACGTTCTGTGCTTCCAAGTACAGATCTTCCTTTCTTTCTTTTTTTTCTTCCTTGTGTGTATATTTGATTTAATTTTTAAAATAGTTAATTCATTCTTATGGTTCCAAAGCTAAAAACCTAATGCTGTCTAAACATGCAGCTGCTTCTCTAGCTGCTTTTCCAGACTAACCCTACTGGCCAAATTGGATCAAGTCCATAAGCTCTCCGGCTCTGTCGTTCCACTGCCCTGCTGCAGGTCAGAGTAATTTCCTCCCTGACGGTGGCCTCAGAGTCTGGCCAGCCTAGGCACGGTCAGGATTAGCTGCTGTAAGCCGCAGGTCACCAACAAAGACCACAGGCTGGGTCAGCTGTGGGCTGGGCTTGCTGTGCAATGGGGACACGGCCACGGCTGCCGTCTCAGGTGCTCAGATCTGGGTGCACAGCCACCTCCTTCTCCCCGACCACCGCACAGCAGAGCAGACTGGGACGCAGCTTGGTGTTTCATTTCAAAAAACTGTTGAACTTTGATTGTGTCATGAATTGATGGTCTCTAGCAAGAGTCGGAAATGAGTGGCATAGAGGTTATAAAGTGACTGCTGTAGGGGCTATGACATGTGGTTTTATTCATCTGGCATAAAAGAAACTTCACATCCATTGAACTAACCCCACTTCCCCCACCCTGCTTCTCTGGCAACCGCTGTCCTGTTCTCTGCTTCTGTGAATCTGACTATTCAGATACCTCCTGGGAGCAGAAATGTGCAGTGTTTGACCTGCAGTACCTGACTTGCCACTCAGTGAAATGTCCTCCAGGGTCATCCGTTGGGTACTTCAAAATTTGTTAAGACAGAGATCTCATGTTAAGTGTTTTTACCACAA
>CAUYQV010168356.1:0-67143 GCA_963574575.1 Galagoides demidoff
CTGGAGAGTGTCTGTCCCTTCGTAGACTCTCTCCTTCTGCAGGCTGGCCCATCACCTGGGAGGCCCACCCTCCTGCCCACTTTCCTCCTCCCCCCAAATCCAACTCATCCTCAGGCCCTGCTCCTAAGTCTACTGCTGTCCACCCTGACTCTCCCCTCAGGCAGGCTCCTGCCTCTGTGTCTGCCCCACCATGGGGCGGGGGCCTCGTGGTGCTCTAAGTCAGGTGCCCTCCGTAGCATCCTCACACTGAGCGGCCAGGGATGTGCCAGCGCACTGCTATCTTGGGGAGGTGGCGTGGCAGAGAGGCTGGGGTCTTCCCGGACTGCACACTAAGGCCAGCTACCTCCCCTCTCCGAGTCTGTTCCCCTCCCCCCATACATTGCGGGTCTCAGCAGCACCTGCCTCCAGCAGAGCTTGTGGCAAAGAACGAGCTTTGTTTCAGTTGTCACCTCGGTTGTGTTGTTATCCTCAACACCTTTGTCTGCCCAGAGCCAAAATCAGGGCCCGACTCAGGATCAGAGCAATGTCTTGCTCTGGGCTGCAGAGCCAGGCTCTCCACGTGGTTTCCTGTGGCGTGTTTCACTCATCCTCTTGACTCACCATCTCTCTCTGTCCTCCAAGACACATGTGCAGAGGCTGGGTCTGCGGCAAGAGATGCGGCTTCTGAAGAGCTGGGTCTGGGCAGGGTGGCTCTGGTGCCTATAATCCCAACACTCTGGGAGGTCCAGGTGGGTGGATTGCCTGAGCTTAGGAGTTCAAGACCAGCCTGAGCAAGTGTGAGACCCCGTCTCTAAAAAATAGCCGAGCATGATGGCAGGTGCCTGTAGTCCCAGCTACTTGGGAGGCTGAGGCAGGAGGATCACTTGAACCCAGGAGGTTGAGATTGCTGGGAGCTGTGACCCCATGGCACTCTGCCAAGGGTGAGAGAGTGCGACTCTGTTTCAAAAAGAAAAACAAGAAAGGAGCTTGGTCTGACGATGTTGTGGCCTGAAGGTTAGTTTTATTTTTAAAGCTGTTTACAAAGCTACAGCCCGCTATGTTTGGGCAACCACACCAGACATGTCGCCCTCCCCTGGCCTCCCTGCGCTGGTTACCAGCCCGGAGCCAGCATCCCTGGCCTCACCCAGGGCAGAAGCCAACAGGGCACCCAGGGAAACTTCTTTTGCATTCTGAATCACGTGTTTATATTTTCCTCCGTGGGTCTACAAAGCAGCAATAAACACTATTCTGTAGGAACCTGGATGAATTTTGACTTTAAAACTTGCAAGTAGCGCCTGTCCCTTCCTGGAATAACTAACCAGGGACAAACCATGCATAGCTATGGTATGTATGTTCCCGACTGATGCGAATTCTCCAGCTGCTGACATTCTTCCCCAGTCCTGTAAAGAGCCTGTTGGAACTGGACGCAGAAGAGTTGAGTCAAGCTCCTCAAGTCAGTTCTGGATATTCAGTCAACAAACTCAGGTTCTCTGCATGACCCAAGGCTGAATCACCCGACCTTTGTCCTCTGCCCAGTAAAGTGAAGTTAGACACTGCAGAGCAACGACGCAATTTTCATAACAAAGTCCATCCACCAGGAAGGCCCGGGGCTGACCTAGGATCTCTAAGGCTTAAGTGTGAGCTTTAAAGATCCCTAATATATAAAAAGCAATGAGAAAAAAAGAATAAAAGTTTCTACCGGGAAAATGTAAAAAAGGTATAGCAGATGATTCACAGGAAAAAAAAACAATCTAGTTGCCACTGAGAATGTGAAAAAGTGGCCAACTTCATTCTCACTCACAGACATGAAAATGTAAATACTTTAAGAGTTTTGGGTTTTGCTCTGTCTATAAGTTTGGCAAAGACAAAGACTGGCAATGCCCAGTGTCACTGATCCTTGGTTCAGGCTCTTGAGGGGAGGGGACTAATGACCAAACTGTCACCTGTGAGTGCTCTTGGGTAGCTCTCCATGTCAAGGGACAGGTCCCACAGGATGGATTTTAATATAAAAGACATTCACTATGGCATCCTTTAATAGGACATTTTAGAACTCTTTCCCCCACACACACAAAAAAGAAACAGCTCAGAAGTTTTCACAGGAAGCAGCTCCTAAACCATTCATGGCAATGCTGCTTACAAACAAGAAAACTACCAAATATTTCTTATAAAGCAAGTGTAGCACTGATACCAAAACTGGGGAAAGGTTTTGGATAAATATCTCATAAATACTGAGGGGGAAATCTGAGGTGAAATAAACAAACAGAATTCGGAAGCACAAGAAAAGGAGATAACATTAAAACAAGGTGTGGTTGGACAGTACGAAATAGGTTAATAGAATTGATCACATGAATTAACCTTAGAGAGAATCAAATGATTGTGTCCATAGTGGGAAAAGCATTTTTAACCAAATTCCTGAAGAAGCACTCACTAAAATTAGAGGGAAACGGGGCAGTACGCATCCATTTCAACCTGCTGCCTCTTAATTTGGAAAACATTGACGTTATTGCCACGAAAGTAGCAACAAGTATTATCACCACGGTTACTGAACTGTTTCAGAATTATTAGCAAATACAACTAGACAATGGGAAAAAATAGAAGTACGAAAATTGAAAAGAGAGAGGCAAAGTCTTACTCTATTTGCAGATGGCGTGCTCATATTCCTGGAAAACCCAAAATAATACACTGAAAGATTTTTACAAGCAATAAAATAAATCATCCAAGGAGCAGAATATGCTAAAAAAAAAAAAAATCAATAGCTTTCATACACACACACGAAGTACAAAACCAGAGTCTCAGTTAATTTTATTCAAAAAAACAAAATACTAGCAGTAAGCGTAACAAGGATTTTTTTAAAGATTTATATGAAAACAAAGCCACTTTAAAAATGACTAAACAACACAAAGGAAGACTTGGACAATTATAGATGCCGGGTTATAGATGCCAATTCTCCCTCTGTTAATTTATAAGGTAAATTTGATTCCAGGGAAAATAGAAATAGTTTTTTTTTTTCCTCTCTAACTAGATAAGGCGATGTTAAAGTTCCTGTAGAAAAATAAATCAGACAGCCACAAAAACTGGGAAAAAGAAGAGGAATATAGAGCTGGCTTATCCTGACAGATTTTTTCTTTTTTTTTGAGATAGAGCCTCAAGCTATCCCCCTGGGTAGAGTGCCGTGGCATCAAAGCTCACAGCAACCTCCAACTCCTGGGCTCAAGTGAGTCTCCTGCCTCTGCCTCCCAAGTAGCTGGGACCACAGGCACCCACCACAACGCCCAGCTATTTTTTGGTTGCAGCCATCATTGTTGTTTGGCAGGCCCGGGCTGGATTCGAACCCACCACGTTAGGTGTATGTGGCTGGCGCCTTAGCCGACTGAGCCACAGGCGCCGAGCCATTATCCTGACATATTGTAAAGCATCAAACACTGAAACAGGACAGTGCCAGAAATAAATAGGCAGAGAGGGAGGGGAAGAGGAGGTCCCGCTGGAGCTGGACTCAGAATACATGTGGGACAGCAGTGCACGAAAGAGGACATCTCAGTCAACAGGGGAAAGATGATCAACAAACAGGGTTGAGATGACCTGTAGTGCATCAAATCTCTCAGATAAAGTCCAAAAACAAGGAAGATTCAAATGAAAAAAGAAAAGGAAAAAAAATCATTAAGTGCTACAAGAAAGCATGGAAGGGTCTGGGGGGTATTTTGCTGTTGTTTTTTTGTTTGTTTGTTCGTTTTGACTTTTGGGGTTTTTTGAGACAGAGTCTTACTTTGTCGCCCTGGGTAAAGGGCTATGGTGTCATCATAACTCACAGCAACATCGAACAGCTCAGTTCAAGCGATCCTCCTGCCTCAGCCATGATGCCTGGCTAATTTCTCTATATTTAGTAGAAACAGGGTCTTGCTCTTGCTCAAGCTGGTCTCAAAGTCCTGAGCTCAAGCAATTCTCCTGCCTCAGCCTCCCGGAGCACTAAGATTACAGGTGTGAGCCCCCGAGAAGTGATGGGGGAGGAAGTCCTTTTAATTTTGACTAAAAATATAAGAGGATCAAAAAAGATTCAATTATATTAAAACAAAAATCTTCCACATTGGAAAAAAAAAAAAGCTCAAAGGGCCCAAGAAAAACCAAAAGGCAAGACTAATTGAGGCTTTAGGGTGAGCCCTGATCCAGCATAACTGGTGTCCTAGTAGAAGAGGAGGTTAGGACACAGTTGTGATTTATGAAGACTTTAACTATGATTATCCAACTGTCTACTAATGTTATCAATTTTGATGGTATGAAATTAAAAGTACAGTTGGGATGGGGGAAGAGAAAATGAAGAGAGGCATGTTGTAGACCGAGTGTTTGTGTCTCTCCAAAGTTCATACATAGACCACGCCCCCCTGTATGGCTGTATTTAGAGATGGGAACTCTAAGGAAGCAATTATGATTAAATAAGGTCATAAGGGTGGGGCCCTGAGCCAATAGGATTAGTGTTCCTATAAGAAGTGACACCAGAAGCTCGATGCCTGTGGCTCAAGCTGCTAAGGCGCCAGCCACATACACCTGAGCTGGCAGGTTCAAATCCAGCCCGAGCCTGCCAAACAACAATGATGGCTGCAACCGAAAAATAGCCAGGCATTGTGGCGGGAGCCTGTAGTCCCAGCTACTTGGGAGGCTGAGACAAGAGACTCACTTGAGCCCAGGAGTTGGAGGTTGCTGTGAGCTGTGACACCAGAGCACTCTACCCAGGGCGATAGCCTGAGGCTCTGCCTTAAAAAAAAAAAAAAAAAAAAAAAGAAGCAACACCAGAGAGTTCTCTCTCTCCCTCCATCTTCTCCCACCCCCACCCCAGGCCAGATAAGAACACAGCAAGAAGGAACTGTCCACAAGCCAAGAAGAGAGCCCTCCCCAGTGACCAACCCTACCAGACCTTGATTTGGGACTTCCCAACCTCCAGAACTGGGAGGCAATGCACGTCTGTTCTTTAGGCCACCCAGGCTGTGGCATTTGGTTATGGCTGCCTAAGCTGACTACCACAGGGCACTAAAGTAAACATCTCACAGAAGGATGAATAGAAACATTGATTCTATACCTTGATTTGCCCTGTTCAGGCCTTATTTCTTGTTCTGATGGACAAGGATATAGTTCACTTACAGTATGCTGCCATCATATTTCTTTTCCTCTGTGAGATCCATTTTTTAATTAAATGATATAATTGTCCTAAGTTTGTGAAAGGCTCTTGGAATTTTAGAACTATAAGAGATGTTACTGGTCATCTGGGGCAACCCCATCAAATTCTGATAACTGAGAACTGCTAACGGGGAGAGTTAGGGTTGAATTATGTTTCCTCAAACCGGTATGTTGAAGTCTGGACCCCCAGGACCTCAGAATGTGACTACAAGAGACAGGGTCTTGCACATGGGTCTTAGGAGATTGGGCCTTCACAGAGGTCATTAAGGTGAAATGAGGTCACATGAAGGTCCTAATCCAACCTGACTGGTATCCTCCTCAAAAGGAGAGATGAGGACACACAGAGGGACCACCACAGGGTGACACAGGGAGGACACAGCCATCTGCAAACCAAGGAGAGAGGCCCGAGAAGAAAGCAACCCCGAGACACCTTGATCTCAAACTCCAGCCACCCTCAGCCCTGCCTGGTGCCCTGACCTGGACCACCCAGCCCTCCCCAGACACCCTCCTACCTGCACTGCCATGACCCCTCCCAACCTCCCCACCCCAACCAACCCACCAGCACCAGACAAAGAGCAGATTCCAGGAGCCCACTCGGAGGGAGGGGAGGGCTGGAGGGTCTCGGGGCTTCCAGGACAGAGAGGCAGGGACTGGCCAGGATCGAGGATGTGATTCCCATCCGGGAAGAGAAGGGAAGAGCTCCTTCCAGCTGCAGTCTCAAACAAGGAGAAAGGACCTGTCCTCTGGCTGCTTCAACCACCTGCATTCATCCCCCTGAAAATTCTCCAAAAGCAGTCATGGTCGTCACAACCCTCTTCTTTGTTCCATCTTAGATTCTCAAGTATTTTGAGAGCAATTTAATCCTTATGTTCCAGATTCATTTAGACTGAAATTACCAAAATGCTCTCGTCTGTCTAAGAGTATTTGGGTGATCTTTTTATAGACCCATTTACACCATTCTTGCTTTGAATCACGTTCTGGCAACTATAAATGACTTCAGACAATCTCCTGCTCCCCAAACTCCATCCCATTTCATTGTTGGGACCCTCGAGGTTGAGGAAAGTCCTGGTCAAGTGAATTTGCCTATCTTCTCATCAGCTGTCCGGTGCCCTGCAGAGCCACACACACCTGGAGGCCACTCCCAGGACCCACAGGGGATTGGCTGGCCCAGAATGGCTTCCTGACCACCCCAAGTGCCTAGTGGCCCCTGGTCAAGTTTGAACTCTTGGCATGGGGACCTCAGCTTGGCAGATACTTGTGTCTCCCTTGAATCTGCTGGGGCCCCATCCCTCTGAGTGCTCACGCCTGCCCCATCCTGCACCACTCTCAGGGTCCTGGTCTCAGACCCCACCCCGACCCTGAGCATCTGTCTAGCCCAGAGCTTCCACAACAAGGCTGCATCTTACACTCTCCTGGAAGCTTTAAACAAACCCAGATGGATTCAGCCAGCACAGCAGTAGGCCGCCCTGGAGTCTCCTTTCAAAGCTGCCCCAGGTGAGTGTTCCATGCCGCCAGCCCCGTTCTGTGCATACATTAAGTGCCTGGTGAATACAGGACTGGGGACACTTAGGTGAATAAATGCTGGAAAATGTCCAAACCCTGCTCTACATTCCCTGCTCTGTCCCCAAACCCTGCTCTACGTTCCCTGCTCTGTCCCCAAACCCTGCTCTATGCTCCCTGCTCTGTCCCCCACAGCCCACACACAAGCTCGTCATGAGCTGACTGGAGGACACCCAGAAAGTCTCCGTGCTTCTTGGGTCCGGTCCCCTCCCTCCCCTGCCCCCAGGGAGCAGATGGGCACCTCCCTTCAAGCTTTTCCTCCGTGGCTGAGACTGTTGACTCTTTGCTTCCTGTCCCTTTGTGTTGTCTCCCCAGCCAGACATGAACTCCCAAAGGTGGGACCACAGCTCCAAATTGGTTTGGGGGCCACCCCTGGAGGCAGTACAGGGGAGCCCAGGCCTTAATGAGCTCGGCCTTGAAGATCAGCTCTGCTGGCTCCAAAGACCTTGGAGGACAGACCCCAAACTGATTTCCTCTGTCCATAAAAGAAGAGTGACGGGGGTAGCAAAGGGCTGCTGGGAAGCAGGTGGAGAATGTCACAGAGCTTAGTGTAGGCGGCACACACCATTCACCCGCCAACACACCTGCTTGGGTTGACACCAGTAACTGAGGACCATGTGGCTGCCTCTGGTGCTGGTGCTGCCCCAGCTGCTGGGAAGGCCCGTGTGGATACAGCAGGGCACAGGGCCCCTGTGATAAAAATTGACAAATAAAAATCAAATACATGTATTCAAGGTGTACCGTGTGTTTTGGTGTCATCTATACTGCAAAAGGATCAGCACAACCAGGCTAATTGACACACCCATTCCCTGACAGAGTCACCTCTTTGGGTAGATCCACTTTCTTAGCAAATTTTAAGCAATCGATAGTACGATTAGCTATAGTCAACTCATTGTACGTCAGCTCCCCCGAATGTGCTCAGCTGACAGTGGACAGTGGCGGCCTGGCACTGTGGCTCACACCTATAATCCCAGCACTCTGGGAGGCTAAGGCAGGTGGATGACTTGAGCTCAGGAGTTCAAGACAAGCCTGAGCAAGATTCAGACGCCCATCTCTAAAAAAATATATAGCTGGGTATTATGGGGCACCTATAGTCCCAGCTACTCTGGAGGCTGATGCCAGAGGACCATCTGAGCGTGGGAATTTGAGGTTGCTGTGAGCTATCGGGCCATGGAACTCTACCGAGGATGACAAGGTGAGACTCTGTCTCGAAAAGTAAAAATAAAAATAAAAATTCCTGATAGTGGACACCCTCCCCCCGGCCGCCTGCTCCCCAGGCCTGGCACCTTTCTGCTTTCTGTGCCTGTGAAATTGACTTTGTTAGGGTCCACATGGGAGTGAGACCCTAAGCTATTTGCCCATCTGCCCCTAGGCTCACTTCACTCCGCATGATGTCCTTCTGGCTCACACACACTGCCAGAAATGTCAAAGATACCATGTCTTTGTTCCATATGGGTCTGCTGGGACCAGCAGGCGCCAGCCTGAGTGCCCCGCCCCTCCCACAGACACAGTGATTGGCCCCAGGTGAACATATGATGTGGGCAGGGCCAATCAAACTCTTCCTTGGGATTGCTATACAGGCACTGGGATATAAGTGCTCATTCCACTGGGGTAAGTTCTCATTCTGCCAGAAGTAAGCCTGAAGCCCACCATCCTCTCTGAACACATGAGCAGAGCCCACGTGAACTGATAAAGAGAGCAAGGAAAACATCTGGAAGAATCAAAAGAAAGAAAGAGGGAGACCATATCACTAGACTGCCTGGATCCAGCCATGCCTGAAGCTATCTTGACTCTGCCAGGCACGAGCACCGACCAGGCTCTGTTGGCATGAGCTGGTTTGTGAAGGATGTCTGCCACTCACCACCGGGCATCTGTCTAGTAAAACACACTGAGGATTGTAGAGGGAAGCACCAGGGTGACAAAAGGCTGAGCACAGACAGCCCCACACAGGAACCAGGGGTGCTCAGCCCAGACAGAAGAGACACTATGGGCTCGGCGCCTGTGGCTCAAGTGGCTAAGGCACCAGTCACATACACCTAAGGTGGCAGGTTCGAATCCAGCCCGGGCCTGCCAAACAATGATGGCGGCTGCAAACAAAAAATAGCCAGGCGTTGTGGTGGGTGCCTATAGTCCCAGCTACTTGGGAGCTGAGGCAGGACAGTCACTTAAGCCAGGGAGTTGGAGGTCGCTGTGAGCTGTGATGTCACAGCACTCTACCCAGGGCGACAGCTTGAGGCTCTGTCTCAAAAAAAAAAAAGAAGAGACACTATGTGGCAGGGGCTCCAGAGGTCTTAAGGGAAGGTGAGAATTGTGAGAAACTTTTGTTGTCTAAGGCATCCAGTCCATGGTACTTTGTTATGGCAGCCAGAGCAGACTGAGACGGCTTTCCTTGCTTTGCTAACATGCACGGATTCACTTGGACTCAGGTGCTTAGGAAGCTCCCCCCACCTTGCCTCTCCATCCTCACATCCCACAGTACAGTGCTTTGGGTGTAGTAGGGCCAGGGCCAGAGTCCAAGCCTCAGCCTCTAGCTCAGTGCTATTTCCAACACATCAAAGTCAGATTTAGAGCTACCAGGCTCATTCCGTTTGGGCACTCGAGGATGGCTCCTGATTTTCAGGATGAAAATGGAGAAGAGACCATTAGGCAAGTATCCAGAAGCCTGTCCTGCTTCGGGGGGAACCTCCAGCCGGGTGGTCATCTCAGCGTCATAGGAGGAAACTAGACCCCATCTCGCTCCCTGGCTCTGTGCGGTTGCGGCTGCCCTAGCTTTGACCTCAATTTTCCCTCAAGTGGAGGTCCTAGGAAAGAGGAACCTGAGCCTAAGATACAGGGATCACCACAAAAGTTTTGAGAAATCGAAAATCAAGAAATGTAAACCACAGTAGACTGAAGGACACAAGCGAAGCCCTCACACACGAAGCCCCACCAATTGAAACTTGCACAGGTGAATCGGATGCAAGGACTCTATCGATGTGTTTCTTGGAAGTGAAATAACAGACCACAACACAGTCTGTCTCAAAAATTTGTAGCGACCCACGTATCCACATACACAGCACCCAGCCTGGAGCCTGTCCTATACATTTATTTATAGCATAAACAAACTGACGGGATGCAATGAACTTGGCTAAGGAGACTGGAGAGGGTAAAGAGAATGTCTAAGTTCCTGCTGCCCGTGTGCGGGGGGCCGGGTTTCTGAGTCACCTTTCCGAGACGCTCCCAGGCGGCTGTGATGCCCCCTCTTAGCAGCAGTGGGGCTCACGGAGTTCCCAGCCTGCATACCTCTGCCTCCTGAAATGGGATCCCGCAGGAGAGCTAAGCCTTCGGATGCCTGTAATTCCTCCGCTAATGCCCAGCTTAATTAAGACATCGACCCTAGTAGCATTCTCACCGACTACTTTAAGAAATGGCAGGACTGTAAGGTGATATTTCCTGGTGTGCAAAGATATCGTGATGAAATCTCCAAGTCATCGTTTCAACACAGGAAGTTATCGGCTCCCTGGGGCAGCGCTGGCCGTGCCGCACAATCGGCCCGCTGTTACGGGCGTCATTTAAGAGGCTGAGGCACCCATGTTTCCCAGGAATCGGTCAGGGGGGGAAGGATCAATTGAGCACTTCAGCTCCGCATATAGGCCTCCTCGCTGTTTGGTTTGCTTTGATGCAGAGGGAAAGTAAGCTCTATACGTTTGGACCCCTCCCTTTATCTCTCCTAGACTTGTGTCACGCCTCAAAGTCAGCTAAAAAAAAAAATAGCCAGCTTGAGTTAAATGAGCATTTCTCCCATTCCTCCTTTGTCTGTCTTTATGCCCTTCTGTTTTAAAAATAAATATCATATTTTTATAAAATTAGAGTGCCAGAAGGTTTGCCGTTCAGTGGTTCCACATGGCACAGCCACCACCCAAGTGGAGCACGGAGCTGAACCCCCGTCGCATCTGCAGACACCCCAGAGCCGCGTCTGCCTGTGCCCCAGGCTCACAGGACCAGGGAGACCGACTTCCATGAGGAGCTCAATGCATTGTTTTTAAAAAGAAACTCTTTCTAACATGAGGTGGTCTACCCTAGCAGGGTATTGTCCCTTTTTTTTTTTTTATAACAAGGGGCTCAGTTTTCAAAAGTCAACTGTCTGACATGAGCAAATCATTCCTTTTGGAAGAACAGGATGGAGGTGAGAGGACTTCCCTAAGCTGCCCTTCGGTCAGGGGAGAGGGGCTTTCCACCATCAAAGCAGAATCAAAGCAGGTGGCTCATCTCTCCATCCTTGAAGCCTGGGACACATTCCCTAGGATGATGAGTTAGTGATGTTAGTTTTCTTCATAACTAACTTGTCATTTAAGGTCCCGCCGTGGGCACCGGCACACCAAGCCTAGTTATGGGCAGGGCTAGACCCATGTCTTGGGAAGGACCCAGGCCTGTTAAGTGACATTGACATCAGAGCACGTGTTTTCCAACCCAATTCCCACTGTGCAGACCTGTCCCTGCCTGTACCAAATTCAGAGCCTAGAAATTCACGTGCACTTGAGAAATCCACACACGTGGTCAGTCTCTGACAAGCAGCGATGACAGTAATGAAACTGGAAGGCTTCACTCAGACCAACCGTGGGTGGAGCTGACCACACAAGTGTCAATAGGACCAGCTTGGATGGATGGACAGGGAGGAACCAAACCCGACCGATGTGGGCACCCCTGATTTGCTCCCAGTACCCCGAGCTTATCCCTCCCTCCCTCTCTCCCTCTTAGGAGCAGAACACATGGCCCAGCTTCTGCAGGGACAGCTCTTGCTGGGCAGCCCCTCCACCCGGCTGCAGCCAGGCCCTCGGCTGCCTTTGTTCTGAAGCAGCCGTATCCTCTGCAGAGATGCACGTATGGGTTTATTTGTTCAACCCATTTGACTTATTCATCAGATTTAAATGGCCTCTTTTCCATAAAAGTCCCCAGAGTGGAAGGGAAAGCAGCTCTCGGGCTCAGAGTTGGATCCACACGCGTTTTCTGTTAGCCCTGCTTTCTGAGACCCTCGACATGACCACAAAGGCAGAGATGAGGCCGGGAGGAGAAGCTACGTGGACCAGCACCAGCCCGCCAGGGGATACCTATAGGTGCACCTGCTGCCTCCTGAGCCCCTCTCAGCCTTGTACAGACCCAGGTGTTCAAGAGGATGGCCCAGAAGGCAGGGCTGGCCCACACAGCCACATGGAAACTCTCCCTCAAAGCCCAGACTCCAGACTTGGACTTCAGTTCCCTCCAGATTAACGGCCTTCCCCGCATCTACTTCCCACCCCTGTGGCCAACCTCGGCCCCCTTCCCGCCCCCAGCTCACTGTTATGCCTCACCCAGATCCCCTCTACTGGTTTGGTGTCTGGGAGCACCCCTAGCCTCTGACGTTAGCTGCTAAAGACTCCCAACCACCTCCTTGCCCAAGAATCGCCATCAACAGCACAGGGGCCCGCTGGCCCAGAGTGTCCTGTGGGGCCCATTGCTCCCGGACGGACCAGGTCTGTGATATCAGGCTCACTCCCAAGCTCCCTCCCAGGTCAGGCCTGGCTGAAACCACCCCCTGCTGGGTTCCTTCACTCCCTTCACTTCTTACCCTGTACACCCCTCTCTCAATAAATCTGTGGACACAGACCCTTGTTTCAGCCTGTGCGTCCAGGAAAACTGAGCTAAGACCCCATCCTTTCCTCTGCCCCTGGCTTTGCTGCCTCTGTCCATCCCTTCAGTGGAAGAACCTATTATGGGCTAAACTGTGGCCCCCAAATATTCCTAAATTGAAGTCTTAATCCCCCAGTATTTCAGCATGTGGGGATCATAAGGTCTTCAAAAAGGTAATTAAGATAAATGAGGGTGGGTCCTAATCCAGTCTGAACAGTGTCCTTGTCAGAGAGATCAGGACTCAGACACACACGGAGGGACCGCCATGTGAGGACTCAGGGAGGGGGTGGCCAAGGCACTCCTGGATCTTGGACTCCAGATGACTCCAGGACTGGGAGGGAATCAGTGTCTGTTTGTCAAGCTGCCTGCCTGTGACAGCTCACTACGGATCCAGAGCAGACTAACACACCCTCCACGTGCTGACGGGCCTTGGTCCTTCAGCGCCCAGCCACGCTGTCTCCCCGTTCTTCAGGCTTCCCAGGGTCTCCAAGACAGAACAAATCACTGCTCCAGAACATTCTTGTGCCTCTCTTAACACCACCCACCCCGCACAGGTTAGCTCTGGGGCAGAGACCAGCCCTGGTTCATTCATTGTCACATTCCATGCAGGACCCGGAGCAAACTGTCAATCGGTATTGGTGGAGGTGGAAACGGGCTTGGACTGAGTTCCTGGACGCCCGGGGCAGGCCCCCTTCCTCCTCCTCAGCAGACCGAGCTCAGGGTGGCACCTCAGATGGTATCACTGTGTCCCCAGCATAGGCCCCATGTAAATGACTCTGGGGACAGAGAATGGGAACTTAAATTTCTTTCCAAGTAGCTGAAGCCTCCCAAGGAAGCCACTGACTGCACACATCTCACCACGAAGATGACAGATGAAACCTGGCACCCGGCTCTGTCTCAGTCCCCCTGGGGCTCCTGATCTGTGGGACTGGCTGCCCCTAAGATGCCCCTCAGGGGCCGGTTGCTGGGAGTCTGAGCTCCAAGAGGTCAACTGTCTAGTTTCATGGCACGAGAGCCAGGTGTGCAGCAGACGGCGTGTCCGTGTGTCAGAAGCAACAACCGTCACCCAAGATGCCAGGAGCTTTTGAGAGTCAGTCAAGAGCAAAGAGCCACGCAGAGGAGCCCTCGGTGAAGGGGAGCACGGAGAGGGGAATGTTCTCTCCTGTCACACGCTCTCTTCAGTCCCCCCACACGTCTCTTCAGAGAAACTACCCGTTTGTTTTTCTGCAGGAGGGCGGGCTGGACGCAGAGCAGGGCGTATTTCCTGCCAGTATTCTGCTTGTCAGGAGCAGACTTTTGAAGTCAGTGTACAAGACTCTCCCTGCCCCCTCGTCCAGCCCCACTCTAAGCACTGCTTTGCATAAGCTGCCTGTCAGGCAGGAGGGAAACAAATGCAAATATCACAGGATGGATTATGACCGTGAGGCCTTATGGACAATGGGTTTCCAGCCAGACTCAACGCTGGCAGCAGCCAGGTCGCACTTTCAAAAGAATGTTTGTGCATTTTTCTCCCTCCTGCACTTAGAAGTCTCTTAGAAGACCTCAAAAGTGTTGAGTGCAGATATTCAGAATAAATGAGCCCCCCACCCCCAGTCTGGCTGCTTTTGGAGTAACCGCCGTCTTATTTGTTGGATGTTAATGTGACTGTAAGCTGGACAGCCGTCTGGCAAAATGATAGGAGAGCAGCGGTGGAATCGTGCCTCCTTCACACCTGAGAGGGAATCGATTGCAGGCCAAGGAAAGGGGGGAACACTGGGCCCTCCTTCTTGGGACCACCTCTTGCGTTTCACTATTTCCATACAACCACTTTTCATAAAAACGTTTCATGTAAAAACGTACCTGGGGTGATTGGTTGTGGAGAAAGAACATGATAACACAGTGGGCACGGAGACCCACTGAGGGTTTGCCCAGGAATTCGTTAAGTAACTGCTTTCCAGCCAGATTACTTTAAATGTTCGTGTGGCTCTCTGATTTGGAGGCGCTTGGCAAGCGGGAGTTGAAGACAGGGAAATTGGAATCCAAGGCTCGAAGCAGCCGGTTCATCTTAATGGGCCTCAGATGACCCGGCTAAGAAATGGATCTAATTATACCCACAGCATCGAATCGTTATGAAGTTTAATTAACACTTGAAAATGCTTTGAGACCCTCAGATGAAAATAGACCACAAATGCAGAGTGTGATTATAGAATCTGGTCAGATGCCCTCCTTTCTGTAATAAAATGCCGTGGGCATTACCCGAACTTTGTCCCTCCTGGCCTGGCGATATCTGGGGTGTTCTTCTGTCCACAACACCTGCTTTCAAACACTTTTAAAGTCTGTTGACATCTACAGGCCACTTGTGCATGTGACATATCCCAGGGCAACAGTTGTGAGCTCTGAACATGCTTAGCAACTCAGTCTCCAAGGAGGAAAATAGACCTTTCTCTGTCCTGAGGACACCTGTGAGTTTCTCCATCATCGAAGGTATCATTCTGAGATGATCATGGTACCCACCACACCTGGCCTACATTGCACAGAATCAAACGGTCTTTCTTAATGAAAAGGCCAGGAAAGAGCTCAAGTTCATCGTTTTTTTGTACTTATGCTTTTGTACTGTAATAAAGTAAAAAGACTTAACTGATGTTAACGAAGTTTGGTCTCTAATAAAGGGATTCAGGATGCATATAGTTCTGTTCTGCTTTTTGATCTTTCATCTTTTAAACATAGTTCTCTTGCTGGGCCTATGTGCCTGGGGCAGAGATGGACAGGTGACCCGGCGTGGTCTGCTGGTCACAGGCTCACTTGGATAATCCTGCCAAGCCACTTTCTCGGGAGTATTAGTGGAGTTGAATATGTTTTTATTTTTGTATTTGTTTTGAGACAGAGTCTCACTCTGTCGCCCTTGGTAGAGTGCAACCTCCAACTCTTGGGTTTAGGCAATTCTCTTGTCTCAGCCTCCCGAGTAGCTGGGACTACAGGCGCCCGTCACAACGCCTGCTACTTTTTGTTGCAGTTTGGCCGGGGCCGGGTTCGAACACACCACCCTCAGTATATGGGGCCAGCGCCCTACCCACTGAACCACAGGCGCCACCCCGAATATGTTCTTATTTCTAAATACTGAATGGTCTGGAATGGAAAGGCCTCTCACCTCTTGGATGGGGTTTCTCTCCATCCCCTCTGCCCAAGACACTCTGCACCCCCACACGGTCACCCGGCTCCCCTCTTTGCCCCACTGAGAATTCCACACACGCATGCGTGCCCTTCCCGTCTCTCACTGCTGCCTACCATCTCTCTCAGTTTCCGACCTGGCATTATTCCCTTCATATTATGGCTCATTCAGTGACATAACCATTGCCTGTCCCTCACTCTAGAATTCAGTGTCCTTGACGCTGTGGAGGGGTGTCTATTTAATTCCCTGTTGCACCCCAACCTTAAAATACTACCTTGCACATTGTAAGAACCCAAAATGACTGCCACGTGAATGGCCTCAGCTCCCGGTGGCGAGAAGTACATGGGACAGAAACGAAGGCCTGAGTGCAAGTCATTCACAGAGGACTATGATCCAAGGGGGCCATCGGGGACAGGATAGGGACAGCGCCTATACAGAGGCACCCGCTACTGCCACAGTCGCCGAGTGCTCAACCCCAGGTATTTCCCAAGTGCTCAACCCCAGGCTTGAGTGCAGTCCTGGGTCTTCTTCCAGAGAAGGGGAAATGTTAATCCCACCTCTGTCCCTCAGCTACCACCCTCCCCCGGACATGGACTCATCCTGAAAACTCCATTAAGGTGCATCAGGTGATCCGTAGGCATGACCACAATAGGAGTCACTCCTGCTCCCAGGCTTGCTCTAAATCCATCGATTCCAACCACTGAGGACACAGCCCCATGCAATGGCCATTAGCTCAATGCCTGCATCAATGCTGAGAGGCAGGGTCCCGCTTCCACTTGGTGTTGCCTGTGAGTTGACCCTTGGGCTCACAGCTGCTGCCTGATGAGAGTATATATGTGTGGGGGGGGTGGGGGGTATCTATCATAACATTAGTGGATCTTGTAAGCAGATGTTTGATGTAGTGTCTTCCTTATTATAAAATACGTCCTTGGTTCAAGGCACACAGATTCTTTCCACCCTTTGATTGATACCAGCAGAGCTCTGTGAGCAGTAAAGGCAAACTCACCTAGAGTCATGTCAGTTCCAGAAAATACAACTGTTATCCCCTTCAGAGGATGTAATGAATGTAATCAACTTGCCATTAAGCAAGTGGCTGGTGCTCTCACCCAACGGAGCTTCCTTAAAGGTCCTTCATTTGTCTCTGCTGCCAAAAGGTCGAGTAGACCAGCAGGACCTTAAAATGCCAACACGATGATGGTGCCTGTGAAGTATCTTCTTTGGAGCAAAGGAGAATTAGCATAGATCTGGAGCAAGACCCGTGAGTGTGCACTGCTATCCTTCCAGTTTAATGACAAGGTGCTCTTCATCCTCCTTTCTACCTGGTGTGGAAAAGAACACATTGGCTACAACAACATCTGCATGCCATCCAGCTTCCTATGGCCAAGATGGTGGAGTAACCGTACCACAGTAATGTGTAGTCCCACCTACTTGGGAGGCTGTGGCAAGAGAACTGCTTGAGCCCAAGAGTTTGGGGTTGCTGAGAGCTGTGCTGCCACAGCACTCTACTAAGGGAAATAAATGAGACTCTGTCTATAAATAAATAAATTGAAAGACTTAAAGGAAAATATGAACTGAATAAGTGAATGGATAGGGAATCCACTGAAACTTGAGAACCAAATGGAAATTCTAGAACTCAAAGCACAAAACACATAAAAAAGTAACTGCATTGACTAAAAAGAACATTGGAAATGACAAAGGAAATGATCTGAAAACAGCTCAATAGAAACTACCAATCTAAAAACAGATGTCAATAAGGAAATCAAAAGAGAAGCAACAGATTCTCAGGTATTCATGGAACAAAGTCAAATGACCTAGCCTACAAAGTCGGACATTGAGTTCACCAACTCACCTGGGAAAATTTCTACAGGTCTCATTGCTGAGTATCACTACGGTCACCTTCAAAGTACTCCCCGCACCATCTGGTGACTGCAGTGATATTCGGCAACGAGGTAGGTAGCACTTTTTCTAGGATGGATTTATGAACTTAGTAGTCTGACCTGGTATGTGTGATCATAGTCTCAGGCAGAAAGCAGAGTGATGACAAGACAGAAAGTCGTTTGAAAGAAATAAGGCGAAAGACTTCCCAAATTTGATGGAAATTATCAATTTACAGGTCCAAGTGACTGAATGAACCCCAAGAAAAACCACACCAGATCACATCACAGTAAAACTGCTGAAAACCAAAGATTAAGAGAAAATCTTGAAAGCATCGGAAGAACAAAGGCACGTTCCATACAGGGAAGCAAGGGTGCAAATGATAGCTGATGTCTCATCAGAAACAACAGCAACCAGAAAAGGGGGAAAGAAAGATTCAACGTGTTGAAAGAAAAGAACGATCAATTCTATACCCAGCAACGATATCCTCCAGAACAAGAGTAGGAGAGAGGATGAAATAAAGACATTTTCACACCAATAAGACATGAGAGAATTCACCGCAGCACAGTTGTACCATGAGAATGTTCTTCGGGTTGAAGGAAAATTATAACCATTGGAAATGAGAATTGACAAACAGGAACAAGATTGTCTCAACTGGTAAATGAGTAAATACCACACACCAAATGTCAGAATGTGTCGATCTGATCCAGTAAATTCACCACATCTGGCCCAGCAGCTGCAGTGGGCGGGGGGTAAGTTCACCTGGTTAAGTTTACAATAGATTCATGAACATCGATCCATCTGGTTTGGGGGCCAGGCAGGTGGCTGAATGACAATGACATGAAGAAGCATGATTATATACCTGAAGCTAGTTGTGATGGTGCTAAGTCTCTGCAGCTCCTTCCAGTTTGTAACTTTATTTCTAATTGACTATCAGAGCCAGGAGGCGACAATTCCAGGAGCTTCCACTCTTTTCTCTTAATGGCTTCACACTCACACGCCCGAGTCATGGAACCAAGCAAGGGTCCTGCCAACTCTAAAGTCTAGCTCCTCCAATGACACAGTAAGGCACCAGGGAAATGACCTGGGATTGACCGGCTCCACTGTGAGATGGCCTTGGACAGGAACTCCATTTATTATTATCTGGCCTTCATAAGCCCACCATGTGATCAGAACCCTGATTCTTGCCTAGTACCTACTGACTAGCTCTCGCCTTCTTCACTGGGTGAGTTATTACCTCACCCAGAAATATGGACAATGTATTTCTCTACTTGGTCTGTGCTGACAGCTGACCCTCGCTATCAGCCTTACCAGCTTGGACATGCTGAGGTGGTGGGGACACATCAAGAAGGACAAGTGTCACGTGGCACACCCGCCTCGTATGAGGTTTTGTGGGTTGGTGGAATCTCTAGGCAAAGGGGGGATCTTTCCTCTGTCCAGGGGATCAAGTGATTGCTTCTGCTGACATGGAGAGTTCAGGAGAGGATGGGGGTGTAGGATTATAGGCTTATTTCCCTCAATGCTCCCAGCCTGTGTCTCAGGATCCCAGTCTTTTCCTAGGGGGACCCTAACAAAGCAGGTCTGTGCCTTCAGTGTCCTTTGAAGCTCTGCTGCTCTCAGGTCAGACCCTGGGCCTGATTCTCAGTTCCATCTGCTGCCAGGAATGAAAATCTCTAAATGCTGCTGAGACCCCTGGTTTCCACAGCTTCTCCTGAACCAACAGATTGCTACTCTAACCCCATGGCTTTCTCTTTCAAGGCGCCTAGGGCCATTTGAGAAAAGGCAGCCCGAGGCATGCTATTTAAGTACACGGTTCACGCCTTCTTTTCCTGTGCACCTCAGCTCAGGTAACCACAGGTGACCATTGCCATAGCCTGGGCGACAGGTGTCCAGATCATCACCACCACCACCACCATGAACGGGGTCCTCTCTGATGACTGATTAGTGAGCGATGCAACCTCAGAGTCCCCTCCTAGAGCTGTGTTTCCAGAGGCCATTCTTGTCCCAGTTGTCTTGGCTGCATATTCTTAGCAAAGTCAGCAGGAGGGACGAAAGGTTGATTGAAGCGGTGTTGTTTGGCCTCCAAACACTCACCCTTTCAAACCAGTAAACGTCTGCGGGCTAAATGAACACACAGTAAGGGGGTTTTCGGTCTTAATTGTGAAGCAGTGAGCTAAGGCAACTGCCTGGAGTCTAAACTCAGATAATGAGGTGACGGAGTTTGGGATCAGACTCCTTCTCATCCTCCCCTCAGTTCCTTGCCTTTGAGGAAAAGGGGAAGCCCTGGCCCCTGTGTCAGTGTGATGCCGACTCCTCAGTGACTCCATCTCAGCAGGCCTTTCAAAACCCCATGTGCAGCATTTTATGTGAGTAAGGACAGGACAGTAACATTGTCAGATGACATTCCACCCCTATTATAAATAAAAATACTGAGATCTAAAGACACTCAGGGACGCCTTGGAAGTTCAAACTGGAGTCTGCCTCATGCCAAAGCCCCTGGCCCATCTTTAGACCACACTGAGGATTTTGTTCCCAGAATCCCAGGACCACTGGCCCAAACACACCCCAAATTATCTGAGTAATTCAGGTGGGAAAACGAGATTCAGAGTGGTTTAAGGGAGAATATCGCTTACCTCAGTGACTTCATCTGAGTCTGAAATCACCCATGAGCCCGTTAGGTCCAAATCCCGGCCTCCTTGCCGGGGAGGTGTTCTTCCAAGTGGTTTCCCAGAATGTAAACACAGCATTTTTCTCTTCTTCTGTATTCTGCAGGATTTTCCTCTTTGTACTATTTGTTGAAAATATACATTTTGATAAGAGAAATATTTGCACATCTGGGGCAGGAGGGAAATTGTGAATTCCCTGCCCACCTCCCAGAAGGGAATGGGAAGAGAAAGGGGGGGCGGCACTAACACACTCCAGTGAGCGCTGGTCTCTGCTGGGCCTTCCTGAGGATGCCAGCATGTGGGCCGGTCCCTGGAGACAGGCCCCTGGTCAGTCTTCAGCTTGTCTGGGGGGGTCCATCGAGTTTCCCAAGAGAAACAGGGGCAAAGATCAAGGTGCCCAAAATGAGTCCTGCCTGCAGGTCAACGGACTCAGCCCATGCCTGCTACTTAGGAGCAAATAGCTGCCGGCTCAGGATATACTGGGCTGTGTACACACAGACCACAGGTAGTCATTTTCCATCTGTGTCACCAAGATCCATGCCATTGTCATCACTGTGCCATGGGAGTGTGGGCCTGGGCAGAGAGGTTGAATGGTCTATGCACAACCAGCAAGTCATGCCACCTCCCTTAAGAGGGTGGAGTTTTACTCTGTAAGGGAGTGTAGTGGTCCTGGGTGGGCTGGTGCCCGGTCTCCTACGGCAGGGTGAGAGCCCTGCCCCGACCCAGCAGGGGTTCCAGCCTTCAGCGCTGGCTACACCACAGAAAGCCTGCCTGCATAGAATCTTTCACATGCCCTCAGCATCCCTGGCCCACTCCACACACATCCTCCCCACCTTCCTATCAGGGAACTATTACCCTCCTATAGGTGCTAACCGTGTTGGCTGGGACATCTCCCCACAACTCAGAACCATCCCTGGCGCACCTTCAGTTGTTGTCTGTTAAGTCGTGATGGGTTTTTTTTTTTTTTTTTGGCCAGGGCTGGGTTTGAACCTGCCCCCTCCGGCATATGGGGCTGGTGCCCTACCCTTTTGAGCTGCCCCAAGGTCGTGATGGTTTGTGTACGGTGGGTATAGATGGAGTCCCCATCCCACTGGCAGCTCCTTGTGGGAGAAGGGTGGTACCTGACCCAGCTTGCTGCAGGATGCAGGAAGACATCTCAGATAAGTCCTGTCCCAGGGTGCTGGGCCACTGTGGAAGAAGGCACAGAAAGGACAGGAGTGGTCAGGAGGCACTGGAACGGACCCTGGACAAAGACAGGGGACAGCAACATGCACTTGCCGCTCTGTGGTCTCCAGCGGCAGGGAAGACCCCCCCATCCCTCCCTCTCTACTCTGGAATGCTCAAAGCCTCAAAAGGCAGCAGATGGGACAGAAGAGAAGCTTCCTGTGTCTGTGTTCCCCTCTTCCACCACATATACCGTCAACCAATTTTTTCTTTCAAAAAGCCATTTTAGACTGTGCCTCTTCCAAAGGGCTGGGTGAGGGCTGGAGCCGGCAGGGCCGGCCCATCTATGAATGGAAACTTTGGAAGGAGGGAGGGCTGCGTGTGGCCTGTTGACCAAAACAAGCCCATTTGCAAATTGGCAGGTGGAATTTGCCCTGTGAAGATAAAAGGCTTGATTGGGGGATGTTTAAAAATGTTATTTAAATGTTTTTATTGAGTGCAAAAACAAGAGGGGGGGGAAATAAAGTTAATAAAAATTTTACTGAATTAAGTTAGAAACAATGGTAGTATTTGAAAGCAACCACTTCCATTGAGGTTTTTAAAACAGACTTTTATGAGCTGTTTTTCTTTTCCTTTTTTTTTTTTCTTTTTTTAAACTCTGCTCACTGCAAAGCCTTCTAAATTACTGCTAACCACATTATTTTCAATTCCTGAACCATGATTTTTCCCTACACGGGGGAGGCTCACTCTCCCAATTTTCAGAAGGGCCGGCTAGTTTCCCTATTGGGGCTTCTGCAATTTGACTCTAAGATTTGTTAATGGGGTTGCCATTTAATGTTAAAGCCATTTAATGGTAACCAAATTCCCCGAGGGATCCCACACATCTTTGATGGAAGACCCAAGCCTTTAGTCCTCCTAATTGCTCCTTGCCGAGGTCCATCTCCCTAGCTCTCCCCCACCCAAACCCAAAACCATGCAGATGGAGCCAGGAAAGGGGCACACAGCCCTTTGAGACTGAAAGGAGACCCGTGGCTCCAGGGAACGATGGCACACACAGAATGAGACAGGGATTGTTATACACGGAATGGACACAGGAGGATGTCTGTTCAGATGTCATGCTAGAAACAGTTGGTCAGTTTTGTAAAAAAGCACACTGCTGAACCAAAAAGGTGGCCAGATGTGGGTTAGTAAGAGTCATGACCAGAAGGACGATTACTACCTGTGGAGCCCCGGGCCTGGCAGGGGGCAGATTTTGCGGGGCCCTAGAAGCAGGCTAGGAAGCTGAGCGGTCTCTCACCTCTGGACCTTCATCTCAGGGACCCTGGGGACCTGGTCCCTGCAAAAGGAAGGTTGCACACCTGCCAGGAGGTGAGGCCATGCAGCAGGCAGGGGAGGCCCAGGAGGCCTGGACTCTGGACCAGCAGCCAGGGCCACACAGGGCTACACACATCCCAGGCTTTAGCTCTCAGCCCCAGCCAGTCATGTATCCCTGCTGAAATGAAGTTAAGGGATGTTAGCCAGGGGAGGGGCCTCAGTGTCCTCAGGTTGACTGTCCTTCCCACCTGCCTTGGTTTTGCCAGGCATAAGCCCAGGAAATGGCAAAGTGTTTGTCCTCACCTTCCCGGGGTTTGGGCCAGTGGCCGGAGTGCCTCCCAGCCTGCCCCACGGGAGCCAGAACCTTCACCCCATCTTCTGTCCTCTGCATGGGCATGAGGCCCAGGGTGTATTGGAGAGGTGCTCTCAGTGATGAAGGAGGGCTGGTCCTCCAGAAGCCCCTGGATGTTGGGAGGGACCTCCAAACACGACACAGCGCCATCTCATTCTGCTCTAAGACACAGACCCAGCAGACACATGAGGTCTGCACTGCAGGCAGCCTCACTCCTCCAGAATGGTACTACTAGTGGGGTCTATTCCCTCCTGGTGCCTTTGGCAGACAAATTAGTGGTATCTCCAAGATCTAAAATATATTCTCAAAGCAGAGAGTAACTGCCTGGACCATTGGCTGGAGAGACCCCTGAGCCTGCCTGCCCACCTCCTGGTTTGTCCCTCTAATCGCACATCTCTCTACTGACGTCTCAGGTGTGTCCTGCTGCCCAATAAGGTGAGCAAAGCCCAGCCCCAGTAGCCCAGCCTGCAGGCATCTCTGTGAGGCCCTGGACAATTTCTCCCACTTCCCTCCCAACTCCCCCCAGCAATGCTCTCACACCCATCCACCAGCCCTCAACAATCCCTGCACAGGATTCAACTTTGAACCTAAAGAGGCAACAATTCCACTGCCAGGAATAATACCCACGGGAAGGGGGCCGCCTCCATGACCGGGCAAAGGACTCTGTAAAACACCTGATTTGTCTAAAGCATGTGACGTATGAGTCCATCCAACCAATGAGCAGAGAGCTGCTGCTACGCCAGGTGCTGTGGGCTGCAGAGCTGGGCAGGGCGAGCCGGACCCAGACCCTGACTCTGGAGCTCAAGTTCTCATGGGGGTATTCAGACAATAAAAAGCACAAACGGCCAATGGAGGAGCCTATGGCTCCTAGAGTAGGACGCCAGCCCCATATACTGGAGGTGGTGGGTTCAATCCCAGCCCCGGCCAAAAACTACAGCAATAACAACAAAAATACAAAACAAAAGAAAATAGCAGGAGGGGCAGGGCGTACTGGGAAGGGGGTCCTGAAGCATCAGAGGGAGTAGTCAGGGATGGTCCATGAGAACACAGCCTCTGAAGAGCCAGTTGTGCAGCTAGCTGGGGGAATAGTGTTGTGGACTAAGGGAACAGCCAGTGCAAAGGCCCAGAGGCCAGAGCATATTAGACCTGACATATTAGAGCCCAGCCAGAAGCCCATGAGGCTCGGGCAGAGGGAGCAAGGGGAAAGCACAGGTGGGAGGTCAGGGAGAGAGAGGAGGGGAGATGGCTGAGGACCTCACCAGGCTGGAAAGGACCGTGGCTTTCCTCTGAGCAAAATGGGAAAAATGGGGGGGGGCACATTGAGGGGCTTCGGAACCAATCACAAGCTGGAGGATCAGGCGAGCAGGATGGCAGAAGAGGCATGAGCAGCAGTCAGGGCCCGAGCACATCTTGAAGGTGAGCTGGAGGAATTGCTGAGGCCATGGGGTGTGAGGGTGAAGGCAAGTCGAGGACGGCTGCAAGGTGTGTGGCTTGAACAGCCGCAGAGACGGAGCTTCCACCTGCTGAAGTCGGGAGTGTGGGGCAGGGAGGGGACTGGGGGTTCGGTTGTGGACATGTCTGAAATGAGTCGTGAATATGAGGTCTGCACCGTGCACAGGTGGCCAAGGCAGGTACCTCGTAAAGGGGCATAGGAATCGGAGGAGGCATCCAGGTGGGAGACGTCTGCCCAGGGGCAGCTGGGCAGTGTGGAGATGGGGTTAAAGCCCTGAGCTGAATGGGGTCACTGAGGGAGGGTGTGTCCACTGGAGAAAGACCAGGCTCAGGGACAACCCAGGTAAGTTAGCCACACAGGAATCTGTGGGTTTGCACTATGCTGGATGAGAGAGACGCCACTGGTCTTTGGTCTATCTGGGTTACCAATGAGGGTGGGGCCCCACCTAAACAGGCCAGGTGTGAGCTCAGGGATCCTCTGACACGAACCCCCCAAGACTCCCTTCCCCTCCCCTAACTCTCGGGGACCTGCCACCCTTCAGGGTGCTGTGGGGGAAGAAAGCAAGTCTCCTCCCCGGACTCAGATGCCTCCCCTTTCCTTCACGACCTGGCCACTCTTCCCAGGCCCTAACATCAACCCTGGAACCTCCTCTAAGACTGGAGAAATGTTCACCCTCTTCTAAAAGAAGAGCGTCTTAACCTTTCCCGAGGGATCAGAGCGGCCCCGTCCTCCCGTCTCAAGGCCTTGCTTGCCCTCTGAAAGGAGAAATAGGAAAGGGAAAAAATAGCCCTCATTTTCTGGACTCTTCCAGAATACCAAGAATGCCAATTATTGTCAGAATATATTAACGTCCACATATATTTTTCAACCTTGCCTGAATCATGGAAAATTAGTATCCTTCAAGGAACAAATATACCTTCCATTAAATCAACCATTATAAAAATATACAGAGATAGGAGACACTGTAGGAACGTGACACAAATACGGTTTTGAATCAAACTGGGAAGAACAGTGGAAACTCAACAGGCTAGTCCAGGGGTCCTCAAACTTTTTAAGCAGGGGGCCAGTTCACTGTCCCTCAGACCGTTGGAGGGCCGGACTGTGGGCCCCGGGATGGGTTGGCTGCTAAGCAGGACAGTCAGCGGCGGCAAAAACACCTGGCGGGCCGGATAAATGTCCTAGGTGGGCTGCATGTGGCCCGTGGGCCGTAGTTTGAGGACGCCTGGAGTCGGTATCAGAAACCCAAACACAGGTAGGAACTAGCAAGTTCAGGGAGTCTGGCATTTAATGAACAGTAAAAGGTCAACGTCAGTTTCTTAGCTTTTACAAATGCCCTTTGGCCATGTAGGGTGTAGACAGAGGAACCTGGGAGGGGGTATATGGGAACTCTCTGTACCACCAAGAGTCATTCCAAAGCAGAAAGAGGTTTTTTTTTTTTTAATTTTAATTTTTTAATTTAATTTAATTTTATTTTATTTTTGAGACAGTGTCTCACTAAGGTAGAGCTCACAGTAACCTCAAACTCTTGGGCTCAGGCAATCCCCTCGCCTCTCAGCCTCCTGAGCAGCTGGGACTACAGGCACCTGCCACAATGCTCAGCTAGTGTTTCCATTTTTAGTAGAGATGGGGTCTTGCTTTTACTCAGGCTGGTCTCTAATTCCTGAGCTCAAGCAATCCACCTGCCTCGGCCTCCCACAATGCAGGGATTACACGTGTGAGCAACTGTGCCCAGCCAAGAGCAAAAAGGTTCTTTAAAAAATTCCAAATACAAGCAGAGACCCTCCCTACCTAAAGGAACAAACAAACAAACAAAAACTGTCTTCAGGTACCAAGAAGGATTTATCCCAAGAATACACTGTTGGCAGTAAAGCAGGAAAAGGATTGACACCACTTACCACATTACCGTGAGAGATAGCTGAAGGTCGTCCATCTCAACAAGCACCAACGAGGCATTTGGAAAACTTTACTACCTAAAAATGCATATGACAGATTGTACTCTAATTATGATAAAGATTGTAGATTTAAAACCCAAAGTCAGTGTTGCCTAAGGAATACAAAGTCGTTCGTATTAAAAGCTGGATCGTCCCGACAAGCTGCCCTCTGTGCAGTCACCACTCCTGCTCTAACACAAGGTGAGAAACACTGGCCACAGCTTTCGAATAAGAAAAAGAAACGACAGGCAAATGTAGATGACCCGGGAGTATCAGTTCCGCTGTGGTCCTGCTCATAAACCCAGAAAAGCAACCAAAAGTACTCGGAAATCATATCCAGAAGATACAGCACCATGTGGGGAAACCATGGCACCAGCTCTGTCTTCTCTGCCTATACTGCAACTAGGAAACGCATGTGAAATAAAAAAGACTTCGAGAGCGATAAAAAACCAAAGAACTGTCCACTTACTCAGGGGCACAAAACGCTTATTCAAAGGCCCTTTGGAGACTCTGAGGAAGAAAGGAAGGAAGAGAAATAACAAACAGAACGTTACCCTGTGTCCTGTAGGAAGGAGCGGGAGGATGTGCGGTCGGCCCCTGGCAGCTGGTAAGAGATGACTGTTGAATATTCAGAAAAATTGCAGACCGCTTGCTAAATCACAGGTAGCTTGAAATGGGTCACAGGATTGACACCACAGAAATCGGCAGATGCTACAAATCGGAGCTTTTTCTTTTTTCTGCAAACTGCGAAATTTAGCAAAGGCCAAAAGATTATTTTTGATGTTTGTACTCTAGGGAATGTGATAGATTGATTGTGGAATTCTAAAATTTCTCTTGAAGAAGTAAGAAGAAATTCCGTAAAGGGGGAGGATAGTGTCTGTGCACACGTGTGGGTGCCTGCGTACACGCGCGTGCACCTGGGCGTGAGGGAGCATGTTGCCTGTTGAGGTGACAACACAGCCGTCCCCTTCATCCAGCGTTTGCTTTCCTCGGCTTCAGTTACCCACAATCCACCGAGATCTGAAAATAAGAAGGCATTTGAGAGGGAGCCCACCTTCACATAACTTTTATTATAGTATATTATCATTCTTCCATTTTATTATTACTGCTGCTAATCCCTTATTGTGCCTAATTTGTAAACTAAACTTCACCATGGGGATGTACGTGTAGGAAGAAACATAACATATATATGGAATTCAGCACTCTCCGTGGTTTCCAGCCTCCCTCCACTGGGGGGTCTTGGACTATCTCCCCTAAGGAGAAAGAGGTCGACCTCATCTAGTTCACCTCATTAGTCTTCAGTCACTAAATTAGCCACAGTCACTAAATTGTGTGGTTTAGGATCTGAAAGTAGAAAAGTCAACCAGAAGCACATTCAAACCATCACAGGGACCTAAGACACAGCAAAATCAATAAAATAACAGGGCACACACCCCTCTGGCAGGTCATGGAGTGCCAAGCTTTTCTCTGTCCTCTGCAGACCCCACCATTAAATGGGTTGACAGCAAGGACAATATCCCTTGATAGGGTGATGATCTTAACCTCAGATCAACTAACCAGTAGAGAACCAGCTTCTCAGAGAGAGCTCAGCACCTGTCAGATACCAGAAAATCCCAGATTAACTTAAAAATAAAGCATGTACACTCAAAATTATTATCATAATATTACCATATTCTTTAACATGTTTACTTAGAATTGTCCTGGCGTAACTGAGGTATAATTGAAAAATTAAAACTGTATATATCTATGGTATACAATGTGATGCTTTAATGCTCACGTACATTGTGAAAAGGTCACAATAATCAATCTAACTAACAGATCCATCACCTCCCAGAAACACCTCCTTTTCTTTTGTGGTTAGAACATTCATGATCTGCTCTCTTGGCAATTTTCTTTTTTTTTTTTTTTTTGGAGACAGAGCCTCAAGCTATCCCCCTGGGTAGAGTGCCATGGCATCACAGCTCATAGCAACCTCCAACTCCTCAGCTCAAGCAAGTCTCCTGCCTCCACCTCCCAAGTAGCTGGGACCACAGGCGCCCGCCACAACGCCCGGCCATTTTTTGGTTGCAGCCATTATTGTTTGGCGGGCCTGGGCTGGGTATTCGAACCCGCCACCTTAGGTGTACTTGGCTGACGCCTTAGCCGATTGAGCCACAGGCGCCGAGCCAGCAATTTTCAAGTATATGATACATTACTACTAACGACACCCCCCACACTGTGCAATTAAGCCTCAGAACTTATTCATCCTGTGAAACAATTTCTTAACTTGTAAATAAACATTGAGGAAAGTCTGGAAATATCTCCAAAAAAATTACCAGAGCTTTCCGAGTGTCAGGATTGCAAGGGACTTTTTTCTCCTTATTTTTGATTATTTTTCTTTCTATAATGAACAGGTATTACTTGTGTGATGATGAAAAAACAAACTTTTTAATTTTTTTCAGATTTATTTTACCATGCCAGAAGAAGACAGAATAGCATTTTTTTTTCATCTGTGTAAAGGAAGGAATTCTGATTTAAAATATAGAAATACCTCATTGGAGATAAGGTGGAGGGGTTTGGGTTCCATGCCTATAGCTCAGCAGCTAGGGCACCTACCACATACCCCGGAGCTGGGGGGCTCAAATCCAGCCCAGGCTTGTCAACAACAATGACAACTACAATTTTTTTTAAAAAGCCAGGCGTTGTGGCAGACGCCTGTAGTCCCAGCTACTTGGGAGGCTGAAGCAATGAGAATCGCTTAAGCCCAAGAGTTTGCAGTTGCTGTGAGCTATGATGCCACAGCACTCTACCAAGGGTCACATAGTGAGTCTCTGTCTCAAAAAAAAAAAAAAAAGATGGAAGGGTTTGAATATGTTTTAAAAAATTGTAAACCTCTTCTAAACTCATATGCGTGATAAAACACAAAAAAGAACAACAGCACTGGGAGATGTGTAATAAACATACCTGAAAAGGTGACTCCACTTACCTGCAGTCTGCTTAGAAAATGTCCAAGCTCAATAGACTGTTTCAAGCTAGTAAGTGATCAGAGAAGAGAAAATACAATTTATGCCAGAAAATTTAGGTAATGTGTCAACACATGGAAAAATGCAAAGCTTCATTAACAATTAAAGGAATAGGCTCGGCGCCTGTGGCTCAATTGGCTAAGGCGCCAGCCACGTACACCTAGGGTGGCGGGTTCGAGTCCCCAGCCTGGGCCCGCCAGGCAACAATGATGGCTGCAACCAAAAAAAAAATGGCCGGGCGTTGTGGCGGGCGCCTGTGGTCCCAGCTACTTGGGAGGCGGAGGCAAAAGACTCGCTTGAGCCCAGGAGTTGGAGGTTGCTATGAGCTTTGATGCCATGGCACTCTACCCAGGAGATAGCTTGAGGCTCCGTCTCAAAAAAAAAAAAAAAAAACAATTAAAGGAATAAAATTCAAAACAATACCAAAGTATCATTAGCCTGCTGAAAGAAACAAAAGAAGACGCCATGTCGGGGGGTTTCCACGATGCTGGAGGTGCCTGCCATAATTTGGTTTTCTTTCTGGAGAATATTCTGACAGTCCTTTTTGTCTTACTGAGGAAAACAGACAAACTATTTCTACTCTTTTATATCTCTTTGGAAAGTATATTCTGGGACGATGTTTCCCAAGCAGTATTTCTGAACTATTTCCAAAGGCTATTAATAGAAAAAAAAAAAATAGTCTGATTGCAAACAACCATGTTTTTATATATAGCACAGACCTTGTCAGTGCCTTTCACACGCTAACACGTGTTACGAATCTCCTCTAGCATGTAGCATTTACCCAATTAATTCGACTTCGGAATCTTTTAATGGTAATTTTATTGATAGCTCACAGAGCACTAGGCTGCTGGCAAGCAAATGGAGACTTAAGTATTTTGTATAAAGATATTATGGGTAAAAATAAAAACTTTTCAACAACCTGGATTTCCCCCAGCAGAGAAGAGTTTATCCGGATCATTTGCATTCGGTAACAATCCTTTGAGTGTTCCTCTCATTTGCCAGTTAGCTAAGCAGGTTTTTAGGCTTCTAAGCAAGGAGTTGAACAGTGACAGAGCCCTGTGGGTTTTCACCAGAGACCCATTTCCTTTGCTGCTCAATGGGCCCCATTTAATCGGGAAAATCCACCGGAGTCCATTGTCATCTCTCCTAGAGATATTATCAAAAATCACATGCTAAACCGGAAATACACTTAGGGCTGGACATTTGCTAACCTTTAGAAAGGGGAAGAAACTGGAGCCTGGTTCCCCATCAATGATGTCAGCTTAGCTAATGGACCCCAATCAGATCTTAGTTAAAGTCAGGGGCAGGCGTTTGCACTGTGTAAACTCAGTCATGCCTCATTCGTTCTGATATTCTGTTTGTTTGCCTTCGATTTCCTAGTAAGGGTTCCTGTTTGGAAACTTCCAATCTTCCCCAAGCCAAGGGGAGGGGAAGCAGGAATTGAGCCCACATGGGTCACATTGGGTTGGGAGGAGTTGAACCAAAGAAATATCAATATAAAACCAGAGCCTCGAAGGCTAGACGGCCTCCAGAGCATAGTGTGTATTCATAAGGATGACGTGGTCCTGAGGGGACCCCGCAAGGACAGAGGGAGGGAAGGACCCCTAGCTGCACACAGAGATCCCTCCTTCGCCCTGTCCTGACACTTCCGACCCCTCCCTCCCAAGCTTCTGCATTTGAAACACACGCAGAATTTGCCTTTCTTCCCAGGAGTCTTCTGATCTCTGTGATTTGGAAACCAAGAGAAACGTACGAAAGTGGTCACTAGCCACAAGCAACCCATCTGTTCCTGGTTCCTAATAACATTCAAGTGACTCTTACCACCGGGAAGATGTCTTGGTACAGCACGCTGTTTGGTTGGCCAACTCTCTTCAAGCCAAAACACGTTTTTTTTGTTTGTTTGTTTGTTTGTTTGTTTGTTTTAACAGAATCTCACTTTCTCAACCTGGGGTAGGGTGCCATGGCATCACAAATTCTTCAAATTCTTGGGCTAAAGCAATTCCCTTGGCTCAGCCTCCCGAGTAGCTAGGACTACAGGTGCCCACCCTGATGCCCGGCTATTTTTAGAGAGAGGATCTGGCTCTGGCTCAGCCTGGTCCCTAACTAGTGAGCTCAGGCAATCCACCTGCCTCGGCCTCCCAAGTGCTGGGATTACAGGTGTGAGCCACCACACCTGGCAGCAGCTGCTGCTGCTGCTTCTTTTTTGACAGAATTTTACTCTGTCATCCAGGCTACAGAGTACCATGGCCTCAGGCCAGCTCACAGCAACCTCAAACTCCTGGGCTTAAGTGTTCTTCCTGCCTCAGCCTTCTGAGTAACTGGAACTATAGGTACATGCCACCACACCCAGCTAATTTTTCTTTTCTTTTCTTTTCTTTTTAAGCAGAGATGGGGTCTCGCTCTTGCTCAGGATGGTCTTGAACTTCTTCTGAGCTCAAACGATTCTCGTGCCTCAACCTCCCAGAGTTCTGGGATTATAGGCGTGAGCTACCGTGCCCAGCCTCAAAACATGTCTTTTAACCCTTCGTCCTATCCATTCCTCCACTCCTTGATCTAAAATGTCTGTGCAAAGCTCCTACGGGCATGCAAGTCCTGGAGATAGGAAGCAAGCGTTTCCCCTCCTGCCTCAGAACATCTTTAGTCTAGGCATGGATAATATCCAACACCAACCTCTGACAAAAATGAAACTTGAGAGCACGGTGCATTTTAAAGCTAGATGATAAACAAGACCAACAACTTTTATTTCCACATTCCAAAAGCTGCCGCAAAATGGCTCATCTCAGCTGCCTTGGTCTCTGCCTCAGGAGCCCAGTGTTTGCTGGGCTGGCTTTGATGACTGCTGTTGGTGGCCATCCATTACATCTGGTCACAAGCAGAGGTTTGCAAGGTTATCGCATTAACGGTGCCCGATCCCTGGCATCCAAATTACAGGCTAAAGCCACAAAATTGCCTCCCAATCAGAGGCCTCTCGCTGAACGCCCCCACAAACACCAGCTCCCCTTAATCAGAGCCGAGTGGATGTGCCCGCGAACTCTACAACAAGGAGCACACTGATTTTTCCAATCTTGCAAAGTACCTCAGCTGCCTCCCTCTAATTTTCCTTTTCATGTTCTTTTGAGGAGGTTTTGTGCATTTCAAGTCAGGGTTCTAGGGCAAAACAATCCAGGACAGCAACAATGGCAAAATGCAGAGGGTAGGGGTAGCTGCCCGTGGTGGCGCACCTGGTCAGGTTCCCCGTGGGGGGTCTGGCTGTCACCCAACCCTGGTGCGTGAGGCAGGGTGTCTTCTCCTGGAGAGCTTGAAGGCCACCATTGCTCTGCGTTTCCATGACTCCGAGCAAGCTGCCTTTGCAGACAGACCCTCTACTTCCCTGCATGCCACGTCGGCTTCAAAACTCAGAGCCAGTCACCCCTTCTCCAAGAAGGTGGCTTCCCTGAGCTACCCGGCTCCCTACCCTGAGCTCCTGGAGAGGCCTGGATGGTGGTGGGAGGGGAGGGTGGTCACATGCTCCAGAGAAAATGACTCGTATGCCCAACACAAACTGGCAGTGGCAGAGGCGGCAGTGCACAGCGGGCAGCAGAGCCAATTCCATGAAGGAGTCGGACGGCAGCCGTGTCTTGTGTTGAAGGCCAAGGTGCAAACTGGGTGCACAGGGGAACCAGTGCACCATGGCCAAGAGCCAAGGGCAGGAAAAGGGGACTGATCACCCCGAAGGAGTTTGGGGAGCATTTTATGAAGCGAGGAGAATTTGACTTGTGTGAAGGGGTTCAGAACTCCACGTAGTGATTTTAGAACATCTTCAAGGGACCTTGGGAGCCACAGAGTGTGCCTGAATGCAGAGCGGCGCTGTGAGATAAACGCTCAGGCCTGGCTGCAAGTCCTCGGGTGCGGCACCCACAGTGAGTGGGAACGGGGAGCAGGTACGCACACAGCAGTTTCATAGCTGGACTCTGAGCTGGGGGATTCTAACAGCAGCCGACGCCTTATGCACCAACTTGTGCGTGCTGGGCACTGACGTTAACTTGTCAAATCTTCTCGTCATTACTACCTTCTCTTGACAGAGAAGTAAAAAGAGGCACATGAGAAAGTGACTGGCCGCAAACCACGTAGCCTGCAAGAGACAGAGCTAGGAGCGGACCAGGAGGTCCAGGAGGTCCAGGAGGTCCCACCAGAGCTAGGAGCGGACCAGGAGGCTGCCTCGGAGCCCACACACTTCCTCGTTGCCCCTTCCCGCATGGGCGGCAGATAATCCATCCACAGAAACCTGGTGGTAGAGAGAAGGACGGGCCTATAGATGCAAGGACTGGATCGTGGACTAAAAACGTGCCTCTCCTTCTGTATTAGCTACCTATGGCTGTGTAACAAATTATCCCAAAACACAGTGGTTTAAAACACTACCCATCTATTATCATGTAGATAGACTCAAGAATCAAGGTGGGGCTTAACCGGGTCCTCTGGCTCACAGGGGTGCAATCACGGTGTCTTTGGGCCTGTAGCCGTCTCAGGGATTGACTGTGAGCCTCATTTGCATCTATGGGCTGGACGAATCAGCTCCTTGCCATGCGGAGCCCTGCACAAGATGGCTCACAACATGGACGTTGGCTTCTCCAAGAGCCAGAGCTCTGAGAGACCCACCAAGGCAGATGTCACGATCTTTTCATAACCTGGTCTCAGAAGGGACAGTCATCTCACCACTTTTCCTTAGAAGACTCGAAGTCCTGCCCCACTCAAGGGAATTGCACAGGGGCATGAACATCAGGAGACTGTCTACCACAGCTTTTAAAGTTAGAGCTTATTTTTAAGTTCTTTTCCTTCTGATAAAAAACACATGCCCATCAGTGAAAAGTAGAACACACAAAAAAACGAAAAATAAAAACCCTCCCACTTTTCTATCTCCCAATTTATCATGAGCAATTGTCAGACCTCTTTCTTTGTCCTTTGCTGCCGTCATTGCTAACGCTGGGTCCTACGTCATCTCTTCCATCTGTGGCTTTTCTCTTCATCTGGAGCCTCTGGCTTCTTGCGGACCCCACACTCCCATAAGCTGCCAGGTTCTTGCACTGATGCCCACAAACTCTGCTGTCCCTGCTATTAAAACAGACAGACAGTCCATGGCCCAGCCAGGGCTGGTCCCACCACCTGCGTATGGGGCCAGCCCTCCCCACCCCTCAGGGATTGTGCAATGTTCACTTCTGTGCTGTGTCATTTCCCTTTCTCCTGGATGGTTCCCATCAACAAACAAGCATGCTGCTGCCTCTCCCACTGAACCCCTCCGGAGACCCCCATTCTTCTCTCTGGCTTCCTTTGCTTGGCAGCAAAGCTGATTTACACCCCTCCCCACCCCCACTGCAGCTCTGCTCAGACCAACTTCTCCCTGCAAATCCTGACCCCACTCGGGGCCACTATCACTTTGCCATTGACTGGATCTCTATCCCTTCTCTGGGCTTTATTCTGCAGGAAACCACAACCCAAGGTGGTATGCTGAGACCAGGCCTCACGGAGGGCTGAGAGACCTAAAACGTAGGAGGCAAAGGGTTGAACTGTACAACCTGGGTCACTGCCCATCATCCCCAGGAGGCCCCATGGGAAATTCAGCTCCTCACAGGGCCCTCTGTCCCTGCGCCATAAGACCTGGGATGGGCGATTCTAAGTGTCTGTCTTTTATCAAGAGCACCCCCTTCTTCAAGCCTCCTGCCCTTGCAATCTCTGCCTACCTTTAAGGAAACTTCCCCCACTGCCAACATCAATAAGACAAAGTGGCTTAAACAAGGTATAAGTCTATTTTTCTCTCTCACATACAAGTCTAACTACTCTACAATTTTGTAAAGGGCCCACATGACTCTGATATTCCTCATCCATATGGTTCAAAATGGCCCACTACCTTGTTTGTGCTATATCAGGAAGCAGGGAAGGAGAAGGGGAGTCAGCGTCCCTGCCTTTGAATGCCCCAACCCACATGTTGCACTCAGCACCTGCACTCACAGCCCATTGGCTGGGACTTAGTCACATGGCCAGCCCCTGCTGCAAGGGAGGCTGGGAGATATAGTCTTTAGCTGAGTAGTAAATGCCCAGTTAGATACTCCATTTCTATGCAAGAAAGGAATAGCAAAGCTATCAAAGGACTCTGGGCAATGCCTGCTACACAAAGCCTCCTCTCTGGGCAGCCCCTTTCCACAATGCCCCTAAGAGTCCAGGGTGGGGGATTTTCCATGTCTGGCTGCCTTCCAGGAGTCCTGATTCGTCCTCCCACTCCCCACTCCACACCAGCCCCGCCAGCCACAGTGCGGAGGGCATGGTTCATTGATGCTGTATTTATCATTCCTCCCTGCATTTCCGCCTGCTTTCAGCCCGTGCCCTGTGTCTTACGGGGGGAGAATCCAGGCTTCCCGTGACACGAAGGCTTGGCTTTACCAATCCCCTCCTCTGCAATATGAGATTGTATCTAGAATATCTCTTGCCAATATAATATTTGGTGGTGATAGAGTAGGTCTCCATGGAATTCCCAAATGTACTCAGTCCCAGTGCCCTCCTCATCCTAACTTTTGGTTGCCAGCAACAAAACCCAATGCTGGTGGATATAAGCAGAAAAGGGAAACCAGGTGCACAAAATAGGCAGAAACAATGGAGTTGAGACAGCAGGGATCACACCCAAATCACACCCCAGATCCTGTCTCATGACGAGGCCGTATCACTCCTCCGTCTATACCCCATACCCCAGACCATACAGCAAAACTGCTGTAGCCCAGAGTCTGTCACCACAGCCTGTGACCCTAGGCCAGATATTACTGCCCCTGAACCCAGACACCTCCACCCAGCCCTACACTAGAAGGAATTTTCTGCCATCTCTGATTCTTTCCCACCACCAGCTCCCAAATCAAAATATTGCTCAAAAAAGATGAAATATATAAATGATGCTATGTATAATGACATTGAAATATCACATACTTAGGAAAAATCTAATGAAAGATGCCTAAAATATACACAAACACAATTACAATGAAACTAAATAAATAGAGGACTTACTCGTGTCCGTGAACAGGCAGATTGAAAGATTCCATGTGTAAGGGTGCCGGTTCTCTCCACATTGATCCCATGCCATCCCAATCAAAATCCTGGCATCGCGCGCATGCGTGTGTGTGTGTGTGTGTGTGTATGTGTGTGCGCCCGCAAGCTGATTCTGAGATCTATATAGAAATCAAAGAGCTCAGAATAGCCAAGTGACCATACAGGAGGAAGGAGTCAGAAAACTTAGCCAGATGTGGAGAGTTAGTCTATAGCTACAGCAGTGGTTCTGGGACAAGAGGCCAAGGAACATGAGAGAAAGCCCAAGAACAAAGCATTTTGTTAAATAAATAAATTTCAGCTGCTCTCGTCACAAACAAAAGTAAATATGTACGATAATAGTTTCGTTTTGTTTTGTTTTGTGTGCAGTAGAGTCTCATTATATTGTCCAGCCTGGGCAGCCAGGCTGTCTTCCTTCTCCTCTGATATCGGCCATTGCACCGCAACATGGTCACATCCCTCTGTCCTTCTAGAATGCCCACTCCTTGTGAGCAGCGGCCATGCTGGTCTGAACAGAAGCCCCAGGAGCTGGCGAGACAAGGGCAGACGGCAGGCTTGCCCTAACCCAGTGATTTTCAAATAGTGTGCCATGAGAGGATCTTAGGGGTGTCTCAAAAATGTTGAAAGATCATTAATTATTTTCAGAAGAAGTTCAAAGCACAGTAAGTATATTCTTTTTCTTTACTCTTTTTTTTTTATCAGCATGATTTAAGTGTGCCGGGGAAGTTTAACTATAGGCTCCAGTATGTCTTGAGATAAAAAAGGTTGAAAAACGCTGCCCTAACCCTTCACTGACCCCATGAGAGATGATCTACTCGACCTCCCTTTGGGAAAAGAGGAGGCTGAGGTCCCTCACCAGGTGTGGAACACCACAGGGGAGACGAGAGTGAGTTCCTAAGTCAACTGAGGTGTAGAATTTCTTTAGCTTCTTGATGCCCACAGGGCCCAGCTCATGAATGCCCGCTCTGAGGCAGCACGGGGCTGGCGTGGAGGAGAGGAGGGGGCATGGTGCCACATACACCCTTGGCTCTCCCCAGTACCTTGACCCATCAGTCCTAACTAGGACATCATGTTGACCTACAGGCTGCTTGCTGTCATAGCAATAAATGATTTCTTATACATAGTACCTACTGTTCCAATCTTCAGGATCTCACTGGGGAAGGAGGAGGAAGAAGGTAGAGAGAGGAAGGAAAAAACAGCAAGACAAGGGGGCAAAGTAGGATGTACAAAAATGGCAGATAAATCCTCTTTAGGGTTCCTGCAAGGGTTCCCCAGCATCTGAACCCAGGAACTCAAAGCCCCAAAACTCAGCCTCAGCTTGAGTGCTCGCTAAAGACGAACCCCACTGTACAAAAGAGACAAACATGGGTACCCCGCAAAGTCTGATACACCCACATTCATGTCTGCATTATCCTCAACAGCCAGAAGGCGGAAACCCCCCAAATGTCCACCAATGAAACGTGGTCTGTCAACACTACTGGCCACAAGGAGTGCCATGCTGAGACCACTCCACGTGGACGGGCCTTGAAAACGTGACAGAGGGAGGGAGAGAAGCAGACACAGGCCACACATCAGACCACTTGTATGAAATGTCCAGAGCAGGCAAATCCACGGAGACAGAAGCCCAAGCACCATTGACCCATGAATGGATTAATAAATTGTGGTATATGTACACTATGGAATACTATGCAGCCTTAAAAAAGATGGAGCCGTGACCTCTTTTATGTTTACATGGAGGGATCTGGAACATATCCTCCTGAGGAAAATGTCTCAAGAATGGAGGAAAAAGTATCCAGTGTACTCAGTCCTTCTACGAAACCTAGTTATATTTACTCACACTTTGTTATGAGAGATAGGACACAACTATAGCCCAGGATGAAGGAGAGAAAGGGAGCGGGAAGGGAGGGGAGGGGAGAGCTTTGACAGAGGGAGGGTAAAAGGGGTGCCCTATGGGGCATATGACAGGGGTGCAAGTCAAACCTGTGACGTGTAGAACGTAGATGTTTTGGCACAATAATCAAGTAAAAGATGTGAAAGTTACGTTGATTGGTTTGATGTAACCACGTTAGATTGTACTTAAAAAATTAGCACATTGTACCCCACATATGCATGAATGTATTCATGATCTATGTGTATTTGACTTAATAAAATTAAAAAAAAAAATAGAGGTAGCCAGCGGCTGGGGGAAAGGGTGTGGGGACAGGTGAGTGACTGCAGAGGGGCACAGGCTTTCTTTTGGGTCTGAGGCGAACGTTCTCCAATTGGATTGAGGTGATGGTTGTCAACATACCAAGACACTGGTTGTCTATGTATCAAAACCCACCAAATTGTGTACTGTAAACGGTAAACATTCTGGAAGGTAAATTATATCTCAATACACCTGGGGGAAGGGTTGTTTTATTTTGTTTTGTTTTTTAAAAAAAGATGAACCCTACAATTTCTAGGTGCTTTGCAGTTCACCTGTTTTCTCCCTGTGTTTCAGAACCAGGGCTAGACGGCATCCCAGCTCTGCCACAGCCAAATGACCCATGGGCCTCAGTTTTTTCATCTGTTAAATGAGGAGAAAGTGGCTGTCCTGCGAGGCTCCTCTGTGAAATTAGATGCCATCGGCAAAGACATTATGCTGGTGGGAGATGCATTATCACTGCCACCAACATTCATTGTCACCCTTGGCCCTGAGAGCAGCCAGGGTCTGGAGAGAAGCGTAGGTTCCCAACTTTCCCTTTCTCCCCCTATTTCCTCTCCTACCCACCCTCCTGGCCCTCTGAGCCTCACCTCCCCGCAATGCACCTCCCTAGTTGCCACCCATGTCTTCCATCTCTCACTTTTTGTGTTTTTTTTTTTTCCATCTCGTCTTTCCAAACAGCCTCTCCTACCTGGACGCATGCATAGGAATTTACTGGTGACTGGGTTCCAAGCTTAGCCTGGTCAGTCAGGAACGGAAGGGCAAGAGGCTCAGGTGAGGTCGGGAGGGTCTCCAGATCTGTGTCCCTCCAAAGCACAGGTTCCTTTTCCCAAGAAGTTGCTCTGGCCTCACTACCCTGGAGCCACGCCCCACCCTCCCTCAATAACCTTCAGTGGCTCCCTTCTTGCAGCTGTAATTCTCCACCTCTGATACCACTAAGGGGATTCCAAGATTTTTTTCAATAACCCCAAAGGTACGGAGGACAAGGCAGCTAAAGGGAAACCTCAAGGTATGTTTACCTTTGGCTGGAAATATATCAACCCTCAGTCCAAAAGGGCACTGGAGAGTGGATGAACAGAGTCCTGGGGCACGAGGGATGCTCCCTCTCTCCCCAGGAGCTCCCCTCTGCCTTCCTCTCCTTACTGCACCAAGACCCCAAGGATAGAGACTGGCCTAACAGGCTGTGTCCTGGCCCTGGGCTGACAAGGGCGATGGGCTGGCTTTGGCCTCTGCGGTTTCCTGACAGTTGTGTCTTGCTGCTCCCAGCTGTGACATTCACTGACCCATACCTTTGGCCAGTGTCACTTGTGACTTCCCCCTACCGCTTGAGCAGAGTGGCTCCTGTGACGTGATAGTGGTAAGCCCTGGTGCCCGGTCCAGGCTGCTGTGGGCCCTCCTGTACCAGCAGAAGCTCTCCCGTGAGTCTCTGTCCCTCACCCGTGCACGATGCTCGGGCCTCTTCTCCATAAAATAACTTTTCTACTCTTTTCAGCGGGTCAGAGGGAGAAGAGTCAGGGGAGAAGAAAGGATAGATCAATGTGCTTAAAGTTTTTTTCTTTAATTTACAAGTTTGCTCCATGATTTAAATCTCACACCCACAAACAGCTCAGAAGTCAGCAAAGAGAAACAAGTTGGTAGATTATAAAGGCATTTAAACATCTTCTTCCTGAATATAAACCGAAATGTCTAATTAATTCCACATACTGCGTGCGACATATGGCCTTTGTCTTGCATAGGAACAAACACATGAATGAGTAAACCGCAGAGGCCTTCACACACGGCAGGCCCTGGGCTCCGAGCTTCACACGTATTACCTCTATTAGTGCTTACGAAGGGAATGACCATAGCCCATCTTACAGAGACAGATTTATCCAAGGCCGCGCAATGACTGGCAGATGTAGCTCTGTGTGTGACGCTCTTGTTCAGTTTCATAAACACAGTTGTCACTTGCTTAGCATCTTGAAAAAGACAGGAGGTTTGGATTTGCATAAATTCTTTAAAAAGTCCATTTTTACCCTTATCAGTTTCTAAGCAACCTGGATTTTTTCTGACAGTACTCTTGACACAGAGTGGGGTGCAGGCCCTTCAAGAGGGTGTGTTCCTTTACATCCTCTTCATTGCCAGCCATGGGGACCTGAACCAGGTATCCGGCTTCCCTGGGGTTAAATCTGTGAAAATGAGCTGCTGAGGAAAGAACCTCACAGAAATGAAGAGATGTGGGCAGTGGTGGGCAAAAGTTTTTTCTCCAAATCCTGCAGGAGAGGTACCTCACTGCAAATAGCCATGCTTCCCTTAGAGTAGGGCAGTGCTTTTCACTTTTTTAAAAATCTCACACACACTTGAACCTAGAGTTAAACTTCCATGGCACACTTAAATTATGTTGCTCAGGAAAAAAAAAAAAAGTGAGAGAATGTACTTACTGTGCTTTGAACGTCTTTAATGATCTTTAAATGTGTTTGCAGCACACCGGTTGAAAATCACCGGAATAGGACTAGTGCAGATGAGTGTTAGGGGTGTGTCCAGGAGCAAGGGTGCAAAGCCAGCCGTGCCCTGGGTGCAGCAGCTTACATCCCCCTATGGGGTGGGATAGGGGGCCCTCTGTCCAAGCCAGGATTCAGAGAGATGGCCCAGGAGGACTCTCAGAATTCCTCTGACACGTTCGAGCCTGGGGTAGGGTGTGGGGGATGGCACAACCTAGGCAAGGTCCCAGTGGGCTCCAGCCAAGGCATGGAGGCTGGAATCCCATGAGGCCAAGGCATACATCCTGTTGGTTACTGTCCGCAGCTCAGGATCTGGTGATGTGATGGATTCTTTACCTCGAATTGAGCCTCAGAAAAAAAGATGCCTCAGGACTTTTTCTCTGAGACAGGATCTCACTCTGTCGCTCAGGTTAGAGTGCAATAGCATCATCATAGCTCATTGCAACCTCAAAACTCCTGGGCTCAAGCAATCATCCCACCTCAGCCTCCTGGGTAGCTGGGACTACAGGTGCATGCCATCTTGCCCTGCTAATTTTACTTTTTGTAGAGGTGGTGTCTTGCTACATTGCTCAGGATGATTTGGAACTCCTAGGTTCTAGCAATCCACTTCTGGCTAGCTTTTCTATTTTTGCAAAGGTCTTGCTATGTTGCCCACACTTGTCTTGAACTCATGGTCTCAAGTGATTCTCCCACCTCAGCCTCCCAAAGTGCTGGGATTACAGGTGCGAGCCACCAGGCCTAGCCAGGGCTTAAAAAAAAAAAATTTAATAGCTATAACCAGTTTACCAACATTTTCCTATTTTTAAAGAACCTTCTGGTTTTGCCCTTTCCAATTTCCTGCATTCGACTGACCTGCGGCTGATTTTGAAATAATAAGGAAAAGAAGAAAAAACATTAGAAAGCTACAGCTCCTCCTGTGTGCTCTACCGCCGCTGGGAAGGCATAATGGTCACCGGTCCGGTTCTGTCACGTTCCTTAGATAGATGGTCACCCTATTACATACAGATGCCACAGGGGCCTGAGCGCCCTGCTCCTGCCTGTCTTTACAGATGAACGCTATCACACCAGCAGTACAGCTCCCCCTTCCTAAGTAAAACGGCCCCTTCCTAAGGCCCCGCTTCGGAGCAGAGCCTGTTTTGCGTTCCGCGTCCTGGGAGGTCCGTCTGCGCCCGGTAGCCGCAGGTGCGCGCCTTCTCCAGGCCTTACGGTACGCGGCGCGCAGAGCAACCACGTGGCGGCGGAACCGAGGCCCGGCGGGAATGCGTGGAATGCGGTGCGCGGCCTCGCGCGCCTCCGGGGCCACAGCAGGGTCCCGCGGCGCGCGCTCTCGCCTACTCTTTCCCCTCACCCAGCCCCTCGGGACTCGCCGGGGCAAGACAAGCTCCACGGAACATCGCGAAGGGGTCTGGAGATAAAGGGCGGCCCTTTGGTCCCTTGGAGCCCGCGAGTCCAGAATTCCCCGAGGGGTCCGAACCAGTGTCGGCGTAGCCAGAGGGACCCCAAGAGTGCGGGGTTTAGATAGGCAAACCCTCTTCCCGCACCTGGAAAAACATTCCCTTACCTTCCCATGAGTACAGAGACCCAGAACTCGGAAGTTCCCCAATAATAAAGACCCCAGGGGTTGACACACACCCTGCCTCGCTCCCTCACCCCCAGCGCTAGGGCTTTTTGGAATTTCAAGGGTATTAAGGAGCAAGGTAGAGATGTGCGGTCTTTCCCGGCAAACAGTCTTAACAGAAGTGGGAGGGAGGGTCATGTAACAAATCCTGGGGTTTAGGACAATGTGGGAGCCCCCAAGGTCTCGTTCACCCACGAGCCGTCGCCGCAGGTTTCCTAGGCCCTTGAGTCTCGCTACCGCGTCCAGGACCACTGTCCCACATGGGCCCATCGCTTCCGGTGGGCCCTAGGTCCTGCTTGACGAAGGTTGCACGTGACCTCCAAAGTCATTACCCCCACCCCCAACCTGAGTGCTTGGCTTTGGTTGGAGGTGGTTTTCTCCAGGATCTGGGCGCCTACTCCCTACCATTTGACCCGAAACGGGCCTGGGTCATAGCCGGAAAGCCAGGGAATTGCTTGTGGACTTTGGGATTCATGCTGCCCAGAGCACGAGGGAATACGTTTTCAGGGCAGGGATCGAGGAACTAGAATCTCTTTCACCCAGGAATTTAACTTTTGCCCTCGGGATCTGTGATGCGTCGTTGAAGCCGGTGTCCCCTCTATCTGTTTGTTTTTTAACTCCCGCGCACACCTCGTTGGCAGCCTTCGGAGCTGGGGAAGGGGGTCTCCTTTACCCGCAGCCGGCTGGACGCAGGACTACGTCGCAGGGAGGGTTGTCGGTGTGTGGCTGGAATTAATTGAGGAAGGATGGAAACTCAGGTGCCAGCGTGTGGTTGCCGTTGAAGGGCACCCGGGCCAGAGTTCGCGCCCGCCCACCCCGCACCATTGGGGTGCCCGGGATTGGCGCTGCATATCTCGGGCGGAGCAGCCCCAGCACATGGGCCGCCACACGCACCTCATCAGCGAGCAGTGAGGGGAAAGGGGAAACCGAGCGCCCCCCGGAACCCCCGCATTCGGAAGCGTTTTCCCGGGCGATTTAAGGGCTTAACAATGGAAAACTCGCGGAGCAGGAGCCAAGTCCTTTCAAGTTGCCGCCAGGTATGCGGCAGCAGGTGACCCCACCTGGGTGCGCCCGCCTTCCAGCCGCCTAGGTCCTCCAGGGGAAAGGGTGGGTGCCGGAGGTCGCCCACGAAAGGTCGGCATTGGACCCCGCACCTGCCCTGTCCAAAGTCCCCAGTCCGACTCGCAGCAGTAGTGCGTCCTGGGGTCTGCGCTGCAGCGCGCCGGTTCCGTGAATGAACACGTTCCCTTCCCCCGCTTGAATGAAGGTTCCCACAGCCAGGGACAGTGGCAAACTGGCGGTTGCTGCGGAATTCGCCCTCTCTGGGTCGACCTTCCGCCTCGGCCGTGGTCACCGGGCGGGGGCCACGGGGCAAGAAAAGGGGTAGGGCGACTTAAATTACTTTTGGATTTTCTTTCCAAACAACGTGGTCACCCCTCCCGACTGGGCCAGTGGCCCTTTGTCTCCCAGTGGTCACCAACAAAAAAAGCTCAGAGCACCTTAAATGAGTCCAGATTCCGCAGTTCCTGTTTCTTGGTGGGTTTTTAAAAGACGGTGCAAAGTTAAAACTGCAACAAGAAAGTTTTTAAAAGTTGTTTTTTTCTTTGGAAAAATACCAAATGCTTCCTCTGCGCTTCTTGAAGCCATGGCCCCGAAAGGTCCGGGGCAGTTGGCCCCCTCGCAGGCTCCAGGAGCCGCCGAGCATGAGTACCTAGAGTGGGGGCTGGGCGCCTGGCGTTCAGCTCTGGGCCCCAAATTCCAACGCCTCCCAATTCGGTTCCTGGACGGCTCTTCACGCTCTCCAGCCAGGCTTGCACTTTTGCGCCCGTCCCTGAGCTGGGAAGTCAAAGAAGTTCCTAGTTGAGATCTGCCCAGTCCGCCTAGTAACAGCGCGGCGGCCCGATTGGCTCATGCTAATTCCAGTTTCCTATGTCTTTCTCCCGGGATGGGCGGGGGGGGGGGGAGTTCCCTCCTGGACCTGGAGCCCGTTTTGCAGGAGTGGGCGAGCCTCTTTATGCCCCGCTGCCCTAGCCGACGCTGGCCCACCTCGCGCCTCAGGCCGAGCCGCGGCGCACGCAGGGCTGGAGCCTCATCGCCCCTCGGGACGGGAGCCGCCGGGTGATAGCGCGCGGCCCCATAAATCATCCCGGCGGCCGCCTGGTCGGGATTTTATGAATGAAAAAGCAGCAGGGCCGCCCTAGTGCACGGGCTGATGTTCAGAGGCTTGGCTGTGCCCTGGCCAGCGCGAGCATGGGTGCCGTGGAAGGGGGGACACCGTGGTGGGTGCTCCCTGCTCGGGCCACCCACTGCTCCCTGCTTGAGCCTGGGGGTAGTCACCCCCCAGAACCTGGAATATTAGTAAACTCTTTTAATTCCCAGCGGGGTAGAGGTCGCGGGAGGAATCTAATGGAGGGGGTTCCCATCTTTGCGAGCACCCTAAAGAAGGGGAGATAGCTTTCTAAATCCATTTTCTTTGAGTCTTCACTTTGAAGGGACGTTGACAGTAAGCTATATTCCGAGGGAAGTAAATGAACGGGTTTTTTTTTAATTTGGGGTAGGTATTGCAAAAACTTTTTTAAAAACTCACTAAGTAAAATGTCCTTTTATTTAAAAAAAAACCAAAGAGGCAGAACTTACAGTTTTAAAATATGTATTTTATTTATATCTCTTTAAATTTGTGATAATATTGGGGAACTCTACCGTAAAACCAGGAACACCTATAGATCGTGTTAAAAATCATCAGATCAATACATCTATTTGTTTAACTGATAATTGTTCCGATTTTTGCCGGTCTCTGTTAGACCCCTCAAGCTCTCGAATGCAACCCCAGGGCAAATTCTAAAGAGGAAGGGACCTCCACACCCTCCAGCAAAACCAATTAGGAAGCTTCCGGTGGTCTCGTCGCAGGCTGAGAGAAGACTAATATTTCCAGCATTTTAATTTTTTTTTTAATTACAAAATGAGTCAGTCCTGGGGCCACTGTTTCTCAGCCTTCCATTCAGAGGTATGTTTCTCCCGGTTAAACTGCCAGCACTGGGAGGGAGGGGGGCATTCGGGGACCCCCGCAAAGATAGGCTGGTCAAGGTTGGAAAATAGTCGGAAGATTCCCCAGGCGACGACAGGATGAAGGAAATGCTGGCCACCATCTTGGGCTGCTGCTGGATTTTGCGAGCATTTATATATTCTATTTTAATTTTTGAGCTAGTGCAAGCTAGGCTGAAATCCCAACATTTAGGGTTACCTCACTGGGCATTTGCAGTAACCCCCTAGTGAGCCGCAAGGAAGCCTGCCCCGGGTGGTGTGCTCTCTCCAGCGTCCCAGCCTGTTAAATAGTTCCTGAAATTTACACGTGTTAATGAAAATGAAAGAAGATGCGGGCGCTGAGATTCCTTGGTCGCGTCTCCGCCCGTGGGTGCCCTCGTGGCGTTCTCGGAAATGCGCCCATTCTGCTAGCTTGGATATGGGGTGTCACCGCGCCTTAGATTCCCCCCTCCTTACGGTCTCCCCAGGCTGCGTGTGGCCTTACCGCCCTCCTAGTTGTCCCTCAATGCACAAACACCCCCACCCCACCCCCAAATCCCAGGGGACCCACTCGGGGAGGACCGGCCCCCAGGACCTCTCTTCCCTGGGAGAAAGGCTGCTGCGGGGCGATTTGCATTTCTAAGAAAACCAGGCTTCGGGGGCAACTCCGCAGTGGGGCAGGCGCGGTGCCTCCGGGATGGCTTTTGGGCTCTGCCCCTCATTGCTCCCGGCGTTCGGCGCCCGCGCCCCCTCCCCTTGCGCCCGCCCCTGCCCCCCTCCCATTCTCTGCCCGGCTTTGATCTCTGCTTAACAACAGTAACGTCACACGGACTACAGCGGAGTTTTGTTGAAGTTGCAAAGTCCTGGAGCCTCCAGAGGGCTGTCGGCGCAGTAGCAGCGAGCAGCAGAGTCCGCGCGCTCCAGCGAGGGGCAGAAGAGCGCCAGGAAGCGCGAGGCAGCCAGAGCTAGAGCCGAGCGCGGACCGAGCCCGTACCCACAGCCTCCCCAGCCACCCAGGCAGAGCCCCCGCCATGGAACACCAGCTCCTGTGCTGCGAGGTGGAGACTATCCGCCGCGCGTACCCCGATGGCAACCTCCTCAACGACCGGGTGCTGCGGGCCATGCTCAAGGCGGAGGAGACCTGCGCACCCTCGGTGTCCTACTTCAAGTGTGTGCAGAAAGAGATCCTGCCGTCCATGCGGAAGATCGTGGCCACCTGGATGCTGGAGGTGCGGGGCTTCGGGCGCCTCTCTTAGGAATCTCCTACAACTTGTTGCCAAGACCCACATTTCTTTGCTCCTCGTGTCCCTCCCTTCTCTCCCGCTAGAACTTTGAAGTTTTCTGGGATGTTGCTAGGAATCCGTATTTTCAAAATAAATAGATATTGTGGGTATTTTTTGAACGAGGAAAGGGTGGGGGCGGGGACGTTAGAAATTCCCTTTCCTGGTGGGGGGAGGGGGGAGTTAGGGAGGGGTACCTTTGGGAAAAACCAGCGCCAGGGGCACCCCATTGGGCCCGAGGGTGCGGGCTGGCGTCTGGGCGCGCTTTGAGGCCCCCGCCTGCGCCCCAGCTCCGCCGCGCGGTTCTCCTGGCCGCCGCGGCCGGAGTCGCCAGCTCCGGGGGGAGGGGGCATAGATTTGATTTTTAAATTAATATCCATGGACACGTATGCAAGGGCTGCTCAAGCCAGTATTATGCGCCATCTTTGCTCTTTTATTGCAAAGCAAAAGTGTTTATTAATAATTGGGGGCAGGGTGGGGGCGGGGATCGACCGGCTGGGCGCTGGGGCCGCTGAGAGGGGCCGCGCGGCGGCTGGGAGCCCATGCCAGGGGAGCGGAGGGAATAGGCATGGGTAGTTTGGGGGAGATCTTTTTCAGAAAGGGGGCACCCTTTGTTCAAGCAAGGGGCCCTGGGGCGCCCCGCACGGGCAGCTTGGGCCGGAGAGCACGCCGGGCTGCAAGGTCGCGTGGCCCCCAAGACTCCAGAGATTAACCCCCGTCTGCAGGGATCTTGGCTTGGGGGACCTTCCCTGAGCAAGCTAGGGTCCCGGGACACATTTTCAGGCCTTCAGTGGGTGCCTTAGGGGCTCCCAAGTATTTTTAAATAATTTTTGAAAGTGCGGCGTGGTGCCCTTGTAAGAGCAAAACGGCTCCCGCGCCCAGGGGAAAGGGGGGCCCCGGAGTTTGAATTCCTGGGGCTCTTCCCCGAGCCTGTAACGAGCTTCTGACCCCCGGCCTGGGTAAAGTACCGCTTGAGGGTCATTTTCAGGGGTTTTGTATGCACCCAGTTATTTTTTTAATATTTTTAAATATTTTTTGAAAAGATGACGTCTGGGGAAATGCGGCGCGGCGGCCTGGGACGCCACCTTTGTGTCTCGCAGGCAAGGCGCCCAGCCCTGTGGCCCGCCCTGCGGCCCCGCACCCGAGTGGGTGCTGACCCTCAGCCAGGTGGACCCTGAAGCTCAAATGCGGGCTGGGGTCCCCAGGGCACGCAGTCTATGGCGCCGCGCATGCTGCCCAACAGTGCCCACTCCCGCCCCCATCGTACCAGCCTCGTTGGGACTTTCCCTTTCAGTTTCGGGGTGGGTGGGTATTGGGGACACGTGGAGGGGGGGTGCATCACAAGAAGCTACTGTCGTCCCCTGCTTCGACCCCTGTGTATTGGCCCTAGTGTATTGGCAACCGTGGCCCGCGGGGCGGGGGGTATCGGACCGCCTTGGCAGAATGGGGGGCGGCGCACCCTGGCGGCCGCGGTCACCGGCCGGTGCCCCCACAGGTCTGCGAGGAGCAGAAGTGTGAGGAGGAGGTCTTCCCGTTGGCCATGAACTACCTGGACCGCTTCCTGTCGCTGGAACCTGTGAAAAAGAGCCGCCTGCAGCTGCTGGGGGCCACCTGCATGTTCGTGGCTTCCAAGATGAAGGAGACCATCCCCCTGACCGCGGAGAAGCTGTGCATCTACACTGACAACTCCATCCGGCCCGACGAGTTGCTGGTAACCGCGGGACTCCCACCACCACAGACACCCCTGTAGCCCCAGGACCCCGGGGTGGGGGTAGGAGCAGGGCAGATGGCAGGAGATCCCGCCTGCCTCTGACAGATCTGTCCCGAGCGTGCTGGACCACACTGCTGGGGCCCCTGTCAGAGGGGCGGGCGGGATTCCAGATGCCCCTGTTCTCCGCACACTTTGCTGGGACTCCCACCACGTTTGCGCCTGGTAGCGCGGCCGTAAGGTGAGCGGCGCGCGCCCTCTAGCGGCGGCGCTGAGGCCGCGCTCGTCGCTGCGCCTAGGTCCCAGGTGGTGGGAGGTCTTTTTGTCTCCAGTTACAGATGGCTGCTTGATCACTCGAAACGAAACAGCCTTTTTTCACGGCACCTTTTCTGTTTTGATCTGGAATCCTGTGTTGTCCGTTCTACGGACCCCCAACATTCGCTGTCCCTCCACTCCCACCACCAACACTGCAAACCAAGGGCTGAGGCCAGAGACCTGAACCGGCTATGTCCCTCGGGCCCCCTGCCCCAGCTAGCCTGACGCTTATTCGCCGGTTTCCACAGCAAATGGAGCTGCTCCTGGTGAACAAACTCAAGTGGAACCTGGCTGCAATGACCCCGCACGATTTCATCGAACATTTCCTGTCCAAAATGCCCGAGGCCGAAGAGAACAAACAGATCATCCGCAAGCACGCTCAGACCTTCGTGGCGCTCTGTGCCACAGGTAGGGCAGGCCTGCCCTCCCACCCTGCCAGGACCAGCAGGGCTGACCCTGGCCCCTAGGTGGCCCTGTCTAGTTTGTGGCTCTTGCGCTGGGTCTGCCCACACATCTGTCCAGGGAGACGGTCCCAGGGGGCCCCTTGCTCTAAAAGTGGTCCTCTTCCCTTGCCCTGGTGAGCAGAGGGCTTGGGTTGTTTGTTGCTGCTAGGTAGAAAGTCTGCTACGTCTCGCGTCTACCGTCCGGTGCCTTGGGGACCGAGTGGATGCCCCAGCCTGCCTATGTCTAGCCCATGGCCTTCCTCCCCAGGCTGGGCAGTCTGTGTCCACTCCATGCTGAACAGGGTTTACCTTGGCCACCAGGCGGCCTCCTCCCCCCACCTACCTCCAGCCCTTCTTGTGTCCTCAAGGAGCCTGAGCTGTGGGGGCCCCCTTCTGGCCTCTCCCAGGCTGGGCCACCTGCCAGGGGCGCCTACGGGGTGGGGAGAGCTGCTGGCGGTGCCTGCACCACGTGCTCCTTGGGCTGACTGCGGGGGCGTCCAGCAGAGGAGCTCTGAGGCCTGAGGCCCTGCCAGGGGCCCAGTGGGCTGCCTGGGCTCAGAAGGGCTGCAGTGCAGCCTGGGTTTGGGCTACACCGTTGGCAGCAGAGGGCCCTAGTCCTCCCTCTCTGACATGGCCCCTAGAGGTCCCTCCCTGGCACTGCCCTGGCCCCAGACCCCAGTATGGACAGACAGACATGGTCCACCATGCTGCCTTTTACCCCCAGCCTTGCCTTTGGTTCCCTGACTTCTTCCTTCTCCAGCCCCAGAGGCCAAATTAGCCTACCGTGGTAACTCACCATCCCCCGCCCCATCTCTGCTGTGGCCCACCTCACACCCTGGTCAGGCCTTGGTTGTCACATCTATTTGGGGGCTCTCACTCTGGGTGACCTGAGGGCCATGAGGCACAGTGGCTCAAAGAGGCAGTTGGCATCTTTTTATTGCCCCAAGCTTCTCAGTGCACCTCCATGTTGGGTTGCCATGGTGCCTGGTATTCCAGAACAGCTTATAGTTTAGGGGAGAGTTGGGAAGATTCTTTGTCTTTCCCTTCCCTCTTCCCCCTCTCAGGGCACAGACCCGTCCCTGGAGACCTTACAGAGGAGGCCTGGTGGGGGGTGCCCTGGGAGATGGATGGGAGGGTGGGGCTGGCCCTGCAGGCAGCAGGGAGGCGTCTCTGGCTGGGGCTCCTCAGAGGAGAGAAGCCTCCAGAGACTCCAGGCAGCCTTTTATGGAGCTGAAAGTTTCCTGGAGATAATGCAAGGAACAGTTCTTGCACAGCCTTGCACAGCCTCCCTCCCGGGGAGGTTCAGGCAACTGGAGCGACCCCTCCACCCACCAGGACCCCTGGGTGGTGGCAGCAAGATGAGCAGATAGAGGCTGCACTTGGGCTCTCTGAGCTGCTATGGGTCCTTTGAGACCAGCCCAGCAGGTGCCCTCAGTGGCAGGTGAAAGTGGAGGGTCACTCAGGTGACCCAGCACTCTCAGTGGTCATCGTGATCACTCCAGATGAGCCTAGTGCTGGGGCAGTATGTACCTACCAGGCCTGGCCTGATTCAGCCTCTGGATGCTCCCTGGGCCATCCCTGCCTCTTCCCTGCCCCACTGAACACCAGGCAATACAAGCGCTCCTCTGTAGCACGTATCTATCCAGATGACAGCAACATAAGAATAGATGGAGTAGAGGCATCTGGGTTTTGCCCTCATTGTAAGGGTTACATTTGAGGGTTAACAAGAGGGGCATTGCTCCCCTTCCCCCCTGCCCAGGTGCCCCCAGCCCCAAACATATACGCAGAGGCTTACACGTAAGGAAGGCCCAGTACCATCTGAAGTGGACACGTCATCGGACTTGACACACAGGCCCTGGCAAGGGCTAGCAATGCCACAGAGTGACCACTTTGGCTGTGGCTAACCCTTTCCCACCAGGCAGCGGAGGGGGCTTGGTCCTAGAGCTTTGGCACTTAATTCTGGATTGTTCTTACTCAGACACGGAAGGCCACCCCCAACCTGAGCACACACACAAGTTGTGGATGGGCTTTGGTGTTGAGTTGGCCCTGCTGACTACCCTGCACACACACTATAGAGGGGATCTCAGTGCGAGGCCAGCCAGAACCTGCTGCGCCCTGAGCCCCTTGTTCCCGGGCACCTAGTAGCATGAGATGAAGCAGTGGGGCTGACCAGATGCCACACCTCCCACAGGCCTCCAGCTTCATGCCCAGGGCCCCTAGTTCGTGGGGTAAAATTGGTGGCTGTCCCTGCCGGTGATTCCACGAAGGTATCCAGAGCTTCATCCCAGGGTGGGAGGGGCCAGGCCAAAAGACTCCATCCCACAGTGGCCCACCTTTCTATGGGGGTAAGACTGCCCTGGGGCAGGAAGGCTGGTGTCCCCTGCCCCCACCACCCAGATGGAGAACACCACCTGCGGTGAATCCCTTGAGGGGAAGAGCTGCCCTTCCCTGTGCTTGAGGAGGGAGTCCTGATTGGATGCAAAACCCCTGCTGCTGTGACCTGGGAGGAAGATGAACCCTGGCATCTGACAGCCATGACCAGAGAGCTTTGTGTGGCTGACAGGCTTCAGGCCACCCTGGCTTTGTACCACCCTGGGTTTATTTCTCACTTGGAAGTGAGCTCAGGTGTGCCACACAGTCCCTAAGAAGCCCAGAGACTAAGGGGTCCTAGGCAAACTGGGGGCTCCACACTTCCGACCCTAGGACCCCACTCATGGGGGAGCTGTGGACAGCTGCCCCTGTACTACCTGGCACCAGCTCCAGGCTTCCTCAGACTCCAGAGGGGCTTCATACAGAGATGGGCATTAGAAATCAAGTGCCCATCCCCTAACTCTGGAAGTTGCTGGAATCATGGGGCTATTATGACATGGCCTAGAAAAACCATTTTGTCACCAGCCAAAAGAACAACGGTGGTGTGAGCAGAGAGGATCTGGTGTAGGGCCAGGTTTTCTCGGTCTTATTTGGGAAGTTTGAGTCCACCAGAAATGGGTGCCTGGTCCAGGTTGCTGGAAAGAGCTCTTCCCTTTGGTGGGAGCTGGAATATCCCCCTCACCATCAGAGCAACCCTGATGGTGAGGCCTGGGCCCGTCCATAGGAAGTCCCTTTGGAGTGTGACAGTTGTCTCTGATCTGTGTTACTAGACAGTATACTTAGGGTTGGGGTGTAGAGGTGACACTCTCTCCTTCCTGTGTGCTTGCGGTGGCTTCATCTTACTCATCTTTGTGGCTAAGCAACATACTCACAAGACTGACGATAGTGTCTCTGTCACCCAGCCCTGCCTGTTGGATTTTATGGTGGCTCCTTAGTTTGCCTAGTTGATTTTGAGTGCGCAGTCGGGTGGGCGTTCCTGCTCTCCTAGAGCCGAGGAGACAAGGCTGGAGGCTGGGCAGACCTGGCCATGGACCCACACACTCCTAGTAGTTCTATCCAGGCTGTGCCACTCCCTTGGAGCCAGTGTTTGGGGTGCCCAGATCACAGGGCGCCCTGTGTTCATGGCGCCCCTGCCTCTCTCCCTCTGCTGCAGATGTGAAATTCATTTCCAACCCGCCCTCCATGGTAGCTGCGGGGAGTGTGGTGGCTGCGGTGCAAGGCCTGAACCTGGGGAGCCCCAACCAGTTCCTGTCCTACTACCGCCTCACACGCTTCCTGTCCAGAGTGATCAAGTGTGACCCGGTAGGTGACCAAACACCCTGCCCTCACGGCAGACGGGACAGGCAGGACCGTGGACATGGCGTGGCTGGTGCCAGGGCTCCTGAGGGTGATAAGGTTATAGTCACAAGGGCATCTGGGTGAGCATCCCAGCAAGCTAACAAGCTGGGGCTCCCAGAACTCGCTGACCAGCCGCAGGGGTCTCACTAGCTTCTCACGTGCCCCTGGGGATTCCAGACATAGGCGGGAGCTATAACCCACCCTGTGGACCGTCCAGGAGCAGGGCTGCAGGCTGGCTGGGCTGGTGATCCGTGTAGTAATGGTGTGTGGGGCTAGAGCCCAGCTGGGCTTTGTTCGGGCTACAATGCTCGTGGCCCATAAATAGCCGCTTTAAAAGGGTTCTTGTGAGGTCCCCAGACTCCGGACAACGGAGCGAATAGAGACAACCTTGTTTTTTACGGCCGTCTTTGAGAGGCTGCTTCTGTAAAACCCTGAGTTGACTGTGTCTTTCTTCTTAAAATGCCATTGTTTTATCCCCAATTCTTTCTTTTTCTTAAAGAAAGAATTAAAATAACAATTACAGGGGTTTGTGGCATTTACCAAATTAGACCAGAGAGGTTGCCGGGTCAGCCACTGGCCCCCTAGCCCCCATACGTGGGGGAGTGACCGGCTCGACCCCAACTCAGTGCTGGCCGGGGCTGCCTTGTGGTGTCCACCCCAGAGTGTCCAAAGGGCTTGTGTGGGCCCCGGCCAGAGGCGATCTCACGGTGCACCCGCCTGCCTGGCGCTCACTCTTGTCTCTCTTTGAAAAGGAAGAAGCCTTTTTGCCGATGGACACTAGGGGTGGGAGGACCTCTTCCCTCTGTGCCACCCTCAAGCCTGGGGGGGAAGTGGAGGCTCAGTCTCCTGTGCTGAGGCAGGGGCAGCATCCTGCAGCCCTCTAAGGAAAAGGGTCTCAGAGGCACCACTGAGGCCCCAGAGAGTCCGAGAGGAAAGCCCCACCGTCACAGTGAGTCCTGCACCCTCCTCCCACGCTCCAGGCACTGGGCGAGCACCTGTCTCCCCGGCGCGGCCACTCGGCACGCTTGGCTTGTCCACACGTTTCTTGCAGCACTAGACAAAATGCAGTCTTCAGGCGGTTGTAGGAAATGGCGGTGTTATCCCTTGTTTGAATAGAGGTTGTCTTAATTAGGTCTGAAGTAAAATGCCTCGCAGCTGATGTAGGGGCAGAGATTAATTCCAACTGAATTGCCTTTGGTTGTCCAGTGAGAAATGCATCTGGACCCAGACTCAGAAAAACCCTCAGCATGCCTGGTGGACAGAATGTCCATGCCATTCGAGTCGGGTGTGCTGTGCCACACATTGATAATTGTATGTCCCTTTGCACTGAGAAGTGGTCAGAGCATCTGGCTGTGGGCAGTTGTGGACTGGACAGACCATGCAGGAAGGGAACAGTGTGCAGCTCCGGGTGTGGGGCCCCTGGTCAGTGCAGGACTGCTGGAAGCAGGAAGCAGAAGGCAGGGGAGCTGCTCTGGCCCCAGAGGCCACGGGCAGCCCCTCAAGGTGCCAGGAGAGAGTATGTGGAAAGAATTGGTGGATGGCGCTGTTGAGCCCGTCATTGGTGGGAACCAAGGGTATCTGGTGTTTGGAGTGAAACCGGGCCTACTGGGCTCCACACCAGGCCTTCTGAGCCTCGGTTTCTCCTTCCACACAAGGGGACCATTCACAGGAATCTGGCTGTGCTCGTTTGCCATGATGAGTAGTTATCAGAAAGGAGAGTGAGGAAGGCTCTCCTGTAAGGGTGGGCCACCCAGGGACTCACTAGGAGCTATCTGGCTGGGTCCTCTTCTGTTGGATAGCAACTTCCCTTCCTCCGGACCCATGGCAGGGCCGTGGCTAAGCCCCTGTGCCTTGTGGGAGAGTCTGTTTCCCAGGCTGACCCAAGACTTTGCTTCGTTTTGGAAGTCCCAGTGTAGCTTCCTGGCAGTTGGGATACACGCGGCCCCAACACCCGGATCCCATTTCTTTATTCAGAGCTACCCAGCAGAAGCAGCAGCTTCAAGCTGTTGGGAGATTGGCCCCTGGGTGCCAGGCTAGGTACAGGTGCATGGCTTACAGGAACTTCTGGAAGGTGGGCATCTCTGCGGCCGCAGCTGGTGGGTGCACGCCCTGTAAGCCAGGTGCATGGCCCAGGACGCAGGCCTGAAGGGATGAAGGGTCCAAACCACCTGACACTCATCCTCAGTTGTGCACGGGCCTAAAGCTTTGCTGGCAGTTTCTTGTGGAAGACCAGCCCCCACCTCGCACTGACCCCAGGGCAGCTGTGTGGCAGGGGTTATATCTAAAAAGGCTAGGCTCAAAGCTCCCAGCTCTCCCAACACCTGTCCTGGATCAGATGGTGTTAGAGTCAGTGGGACCAGTGACCAGGGTCCTTTCGAAGACTTCCAGTGAAAGGCCTAGCCTGTCAGGCAAACAGGGCAGTGCAGGGTAGGTCTGGGCTGCAGGAGAGCGTAGGTTTAACCTCTTATAAGAGCTTCTAGGTCATGGGATTTGGGAGAGTCCTTCTCTGCAGACTCCCTCTGAAGATCCCTTTCTGCTCCCCTCCCTGTCTCTCCCAGGACTGCCTCCGGGCCTGCCAGGAGCAGATCGAGGCCCTGCTGGAGTCCAGCCTGCGCCAGGCCCAGCAGAACTTGGACCCCAAGGCTGCAGAGGAAGAGGAAGAAGAGGAGGAGGAGGTTGACCTGGCTTGCACACCCACTGACGTGCGGGACGTGGACATCTGAGGGCGCTGGGCCGGTGGGCGCCTCCGCCACCCACAGCGAGGGAGGAGCTGGCCCGAGGTGCCCCCCAACAAGGTCCCTCTTCTCCGGGATATTTCACTACCAGAAGGGAAAGCTTCATTCTCCTTGTTGGTTTTTTGGGTTTTTCCCCCCCCCCTTCCCCCTTTCTCCCTTCCATCTCTGACTTAAGCAAAAGAAAAAAAAGGTTACCCAAAAGCTGTCTTTAAAAAAAAAAAAAGCAAGAGAAAACGTATTTGCATAACCCTGAGTGGTGGGGGGAGGGGTTGTGCCACAAAAATAGAGGATTTTATACCCCAGTAATCAACTAGTTTTAATATTAATGTGTTGTGTCTCTGTGTGGTAAGAGTAGGCATTAACACCAAGGGAGAGTCTCCAGGGGAGGATTAGATTTGATTCTTTATGTGTTTAAATTTTAAAAGCATAAAAAAAAAAAAACATTTAAAAAATAGACTCAACAAACCATTTTTAAAGTAGAAGAGGGTTTTAGGTAGAAAAAAACGTACTCTTGTGCTTTTTCCTAGAAAGTGCAGCCTTAGTGTGTTCCTAGGCACCTTTGTATCTTGCTTGCTCACGCATGTAGTCACTTTATAAGTCATGTGTATGTTTATTTTATTTTGTAGGTAGATGTGTAACCTCTTCACCTTATCGATGGTTGATGTAACCTCTCGGCTAGAGTAGCATAGCGTGCGGCACCCTCGTGTGCTCACACTTCTCCTGCCTGCGGCCCGCCCCCTCGAGGACGGGGCCGCGGAGCGCCAGCCCGCGTAGGGTGCTGGAAAAACCCACCTCATCCGCTCCTGCGGTGCGCTCCTATAAAGAGAAAACGAAATAGTGACATAATATATTCTATTTTTATAATCTTCCTATTTTTGTAGTGACCTGTTTAAGCGATGCTGGTTTTTCACCCAGTGGCCCTGCAGCCAGCTCACGTCCAGGTTCAACCCACAGCTACTTCTTCTTCATGTTTCTTCTCGATATTCTAAAACCATTCCATTTCAAAGCACTTTCAGTCCGGTAGTCCTAGGAGATATCGCTGTTTATGTTGTGTGTGTTGGGGGCGGGGGGAGGGCAATTTTTTAATGGAATGGTTTGGGAATATTCACGTACTTGTGTGCAAGCAGGAGTGCCAAGCAAGTGCATGTCACTATGGTGTTAGCGAAGGGATGTTTTGGAAGGCTGTGTTCCAGTCAAGAAGAAAAAGATTTGCATTCTCACATTGCCAGGATGATAAGTTCCTTTCCTTTTTCTTTAAACAAGTTGAAGTTTAGGGATCCTTTGGTGCCAACTGGTGTTTGCAAGTAGGGACCTCGAAGGTTTACCTAGAGGACAGGTGGTTTAAAAGTTACCTTTAGATGTTTCACAGCGGAAGGTTTTTAAACACTAAGATATGTAATTTATAGTTAAGGCTGAAAAGAATATTTATTACAGAGGATGTTCCTAAGGCCAGTATGATTTATAAAGTAATGCAATCTCCCCTTGATTTAAACACACACACACACCCTTCTGCCTTTGATGTTGCAGATTCAACACAGTTTATAAAAGATAGATCCTTTTCTAGGTGAGAGGGAAAAATGTCAAGGAAAACCACACAAAGACATGATTCGGCCTGTTTGGTGTTTACCGTCCGAGAGCTATCGGAGTTAGAAGGAAAATTAGGGTACTTGGAACAAGTTTAGTTAAGATAATATTCTCATCCCCTACTCCCTCCTTTAAAAAAAAAGTAGCAACAAATAGACAATTTGCACATCTTGGCTATGTCCTTTTTGTAATTTTTATTTAGGAAGTGTTGAAGGGAGGTGGCGAGAGCGTTGAGGATGATGGTGGGGAGGACAGAAGGGAGGGGGTGTGGGCAGGAGGCTCCCGAGGGAACGGGGCAGTGACCACACCCAGGACAGGCTGCGGCTCCGTTTTCTTACTGCGCTGCTACCGATGACTTCCCGGCACGGTTTGGAAACAAAATTCACATCGCTTCTCTGTATCTCTTTCACATTGTTTTGCTGCTATTGGAGGATCAATTTTTTTGTTTTACAATGTCATACTGCCATGTTCTAGTTTTAATTTTCTTGTAGAACATTGTATTACAGATGCCTTTTTTGGTAGGTTTTTTTTTTTTTATGTGATCAATTTTGACTTAATGTGATTACTGCTCTATTCCAAAAAGGTTCCTGTTTCACAATACCTCATGCTTCACTTAGCCATGTGTAGACCTGGCGGTCAGGCTCTGTCTGCTCCGGCAAACAGACATGCAGGCGAGATCCCGCGCCGGCCTGGTGGGGGCAGGCGCCCAGACCACGTGCTCAAGAACCACACGGGCGTCCCTGAAGACCAAGCTGTGTCCGTTTTCTTTTCCCTGCGCCTGTTATGCTGGACTCTTCATCTGATCTGGGATGTATCATCATAGTAGTTTTTACAGCTGTATCATTCTTTGCGTGTAGCTATGAAAGTTGCATTATTATTATTATTATTATTATAACAAGTATGTCTTACGCGCCATCGTGGTGCTGTGCCCGTAGGACTCTGTCATTCGGGATGATTGGAATAGTTTCTGGAATTTGTTCAAGTTTTGGGTGTGTTTAATCTGTTATGTGCTAGTGTTCTTTTTGTTGTTGTTTTGTTAATTACAGCATAATGCTAATTTAAAGAGACTCCAAATCTCAATGAAGCCAGCTCACAGTGCTGTGTGCCCAAGAGTCGCCTAGCAAGCTGCCGAACCAAAAGAATTTGCACCCATTTGTGGGCCCGTGTGGCTGGGGCCCATCGAAGGCACAGGCTCGTCCCTGCCACCACCCCTTCTGGAACACTGCTTATGCTTACCTCAACCGTCTGGCTGCAGCATCTGCGTCTGAACCGCCCGGGGTCCTTGCTGGATGGTTTGTCTGTAGTGGTGGGGTGAGGGCACGTGTCTTGGATGTTGTGTGTGCCGAGAGGCCAAAGGCTGGGGGCAGGTCCACAGGGCACAGCCAAGTCTCTGTCCTGTGACGCGCACGTCTGTAAGGGTCTCTGGTTGGTGGGCAGTTTGGGTCCTTGTGTTTCTGGTCGCACACTGTGGCACTTCCCAGCACGGACATGTAACCGGCACGTTTCCAGCAAAAAACAAAAGACAAACGTGAAAAGTCTAGAAATAAAACTGGTAAAACCCCAGTGCGGAGCCTGCTTGTTTGTTTCTGGGGCTGGTGGGAAGCCAGGTGTATGGGTGCTGGTGCCAGGGAGCCAGGAAGGGGGCAGGCTGGGCTGCCTGTGGGGCCAGGTCACACTGTCCTGTGTGCAGCGGGCAGCATAGCATCATCCCTGCCCTCACCCACTAGATGACAGTAGTGCCATCCCCAGTGTGACAACCAGGGACATCTCCTGACATTGCCAAATGTCCCCCCTGGGGGTGAGGGACAAGAACATGTGCTCCACCAGCTGGGGGAAGACCCAGACCCCAGGGGTACGGGCTGGTCCCTTGGACCTGGGAAGCTTCAGAGAAGAGTTTGCAGGTGGCCCAGGTGGGTGAGCCCACTCCCAACGAGACTGCAGCTCCTGGCCTGGGTGACATCTTCCAGCCAGTTTGCCTTTCCAGGTTATTTGCAGATAGGAAAATAAATAGCCAGCGTTGGTTAACCCTCTTCTGGCGCAAGCTGCTGTTTGCTCTGGGTGAATCATGGTCCTCAGAGAGAGCAAAGTGCCCTGCTAGGGCCGCCGTCCAGGAGGCCTTTCACGCGGCTCCCAGGGGCCTGAAGGCCTATTGGACACCTGTGACGTCCACCTCTGGGTTTCAGATGCACATGGCTGGGCTTATTTCCACACCCAGGCTGGAGGTGGGTGCCGGGAAGTGCCCTGGAACACAGCAGGCCTTGGGCATAGCTTCACAGGTCTGGGCCTCCCCCAAGACCAAGCCCCCCCCCAACTCTACCCCCACCCCACGTGTAACACAGGCTGAGTTGTGTTACAGCTATCTCCTGAGCTAAGGGTGCTCAGTACTTGCCAGCCCAGGTTGGGCCACCAGGGCCTTAGAGTGCTGGGGAGGGGAGGGCTGTTGTTCCTCCATAGGCCCCTGCACGTCTGCAAGGGAGGAACATCATAAAGGGGGACACTGGACTCTTGGGGGTCACCACTAGCCTCTGCCCTGAGGATGGGGCCCCAGGCTGGCGCAGGGAGCCTGCAGGGTGCCCCTGAAGAGAGGTTCCTTCCGTCAGTGAGGCCTCGAGGGACAGGCAGAGACAGAGGAAGTGCCAGCAGCCACATAGGCGGCTCACAAGGGCGACCCACTCCGTAGACAAGGTCGCCCTGAAGGCAGGGAACGGGACCACACTGCTACAGCTGTCCACCTCTGGGCAGGGGCCACGTCCGGTGTCAAGGCTGGGGACCCAGGGAGCAGATGCCCCACTCTAGGCCCATCTCGCCTACAAGAGGGTGTAGTAGGGTGGCCTATGGGGGGACCCAACAATGACGTCGGGGGTGGATGGGCAGGGATGGAGGAGAAAGCAGGGAGGCTCCTGGGCAGCCCACGGAAAGGCAGGTCAGAAGCGGGGTTGGAGGGGCGGGGGGATGGCTGTGGAGAACTCCTGGGTCAGGTTGCTCTTCTGCTGCTGGGAGTTTTCAGGAGGGAAGTCAATCTGCAGCTGCCAGGTGGGACCCAGCGCCGGGGAGGATGGAGCCTGGTATGCTAAGGGGGCTCAGGCAGGGCCCAGGCCAGAGGGAAGGGCGTAGGGGCAGAGCCCGGGCAGGCAGCGAACACACGGGCCTCACACAGGAATACACAAAGAGGGAGGGGTCCCCATATCCTCAGGCCAGTCTCTCTCAGATGCACAAGTGAGGAGAGTCCCCCACCCCGGTGATGCCGCAAGATGCCACTCTGGGCTTCTCCTCTGCTCAAACTCAGCTGATGTAACTCCTGGCCCCTGCGACACCTCCTGGGATGTGGAGAAGGTGGGCTTGCCTGTCCACTTTCTGTCTCTGGCCTTGGCACCCTAACCTCACCTTATCTGCCCTTCTGTCCCAGTGCCTCAGCCAGCAGTGCCCTTCACCCCTGAGTGTCCTTCAAGGCTTGGTGTAAAGATGGTCTCTCCAAAGGCTTCCCATCCCCACACCAGGCTGTAGGAGTTCAGGAATCGAGCCCAGGTGTTTGCTGCACAGCTAAGCCCCTGGGGCACAAAGTCTCCCAATTTCTCTCGCCCTCCCGCCTTCTACCCTGCCAAGCAGTGGGTGCTGAGCAGAGGGGCCGACAATGCAAGGCAGGCAGCCCAAGCTTAGCTGTGCAGCAGAGCCATGGCCCAGCCTGCCCTGGGTGCCGAGGCCGCTCCACTGTTGGGAGGGTCGAGGGTCCCCAGGGGCCCGGGGAGCACCATAGTTGTCGTCATGACAAGGGACAAAGGGCCCAAGGACTCAGAGAGAGTAACTGGGTGGAGCAGAGCAGAGTGGGCACATGCACTGCTGAGCTGGGCTCCCCCTGGGCAGCCATCTGTGAGCTAAGTGAGGGCTGCTGCAGAGCTGGGCAGCATGGTGGGAGTCCAGAGGTGGTGGCCTCCGTGCACTCCCTCCTGCGATGTGACTTCCCTTGCAGCCCCCCAGGCAGCAGAGTCAGAGTCTGCTCCTGCTGCCTTGGGGCCTGGCCTGTTTGATGGGGACAGCTGTGTGGCCTCCTAACACCCGCTCACACCACATGGCCAGTCCTGAGAGTCACCACTGCAGCGAGGCTGTGCACGGGCAGCATGGGGTATGCATCCCCGCACGCTGGGCCAGCCTTGCAGCTCACTGGGCTCTGTCATCCCAGGAATGTCTTTGATCAAGAGTTTATGCAAGAGGGGAGAGAAAGCCCAGGGCCTCTAATCCGTTCCCACAGTCCCCTTGCCGGCCAGGGCCCCACCAGCCCAGCGCCACACCGCCAGGCCGGAGCAGACAATAGCTGGCGGACGGGTGGGCGGGCAGCTCCAGGGCCGCTGGCCTTGGGGCCCACATCCGGGGGCATTGTCACCGCCACTCACAGGGGCAAACAAGAAGAGCCGAGGAAGAGAGAATACGGAACCCTTCGGCGAAGGGGCTTCGGTGGGCCTTGAGCCTATCAAAGTCGGCCGTGTCTGTTAATCCTTTTAATTTTCACCTAGCGGCAGCTGGGACAAGCCTCTCAACTGGCAGCCACTTTAAGAGCCAAGTGGTCTAACCCCAGGACCATCCAGTGCTCTCGAGGCCAGGCCCTCCAAGCGCGCCCAGAGCACTCTTCCTCAATTTTGTCTCATCTTGGATCATGACAGCTAACATTTCCTGACCAGGTCCAGTGGCCCTAGTGTTGTGCTCAATGCTGAACGTACAGCTCTTCCCTGAATCTTGAAACCACCCCGGGGGCTGGTGGCTGGCAGAGGAACTACTGGGAGTGACACAGGCAGGGTCCTGCCTTCATGGGGCCTGGGCCCTCCCGGTCACAACCACCATCTGTCCAGTTGGGAGTTGGCAGACTCTTCTGTGGGGGATGCCTTACGCCTTGCGAGACACATGGTCTTGGCCACACCTGGTGGGCCCTCCCACTGCAGCACCAGGTGCGTGCCCGAGTGCATGATAAAAAGTTTGATCTGCAGACGCAGCAGGCTAGATGGGGGCTGATGGCGGTCATTTGCCAAGCCCTGTTGAGGATGAGTAAACAGAGGCCCAGAGAGGTAAAGTGACCGAGCCAGGGTCACACAGCTAGTGTTTGAGCTTGCACTCCTACCACTGGAGAAGGAAGCACAGAGAAGGAAGGGCTCGGGTCTCCTAAGATGTACCTGAAGAGAATGCACAATCCTTATAAACTGTTTTCCCACAAAGACTGGTGCACACAACTCAGGCCCTTCTTTGGCTGGGCTGACCTGTGACCAAGCCTTCCAGCTGGCAGCCCCTAAAGACAAGGCCATGTCTGGGTCGGTTGGCCTGGCAGTGGACGTCTGAGGGTGATCGACTATTTAAGGAGAAAACTCGTGACTCGTATCAATGCACATTACGCACACACGTTAGGGAGTAAAAGGCTGGATCTCAGCTCTGCAGCCTTCAGGATGTGCAGCGTCACCTCCCTGAGCCTCAATTTTCACATCTGTAAAGTGGAGAAGACCTGTAAGAACGTGAGCTCATGGTGTGGGGTCAGGGGCTTTCCCATCCCTGTCACTGACATGTCTTTAGTACCTAAGATGATGCTGGGAACAGAGCACGGGCTTGATGACACTCTGTTCAAAAAATGAATTCCTTTGGGGATGTTGAGTATTAAATGCTCAATGTGCATGAAGCACTTAGCACAGAGCCTGGCACATAACTATCACTAATGATGTCACTGTCCTCTCATCTCGTTGGTATAATTACCATCATTCCATGCATCCTCCAGGTCTAGAAGGCCAGGCCCCAAGACCCTCACTGGAGGGTGGCATCAGCCATCCTTCTTTCCTTCCTTTGGCCCATCCGGCAGACAGCTCTTGGTTTTGTTGACAGTGACAATTCCCCCTCCTGGTGTATACACCTCCCAGATTTTGCTCTGTGGGAGCCACCATTCCTAGCCCTGTGGCTTGGGTAGGACCATCCTCATCCTTAGCTTTGGCTCAGGCCTTGACAGGCTCAAACCCAACAGCACATCCGTGCCCACGGGAAGAGCAGCAAGTTCCAGGAGGGGTGTGAAATCTAACAGAGCCAATGAGACTTGTGGAGAGTCTTCTGGACAAGAGAGCTTTCCCCCTTCTCAAGGCTCCTGGGGGAGGAGCAGACCAGCCCTGCAGGAGAGCAGAGAGCAGGTAATGGGTCTCCAGACAAGCTGCTAGATCAAGCCTTTCCTGAAGTCCTCTCTCTTTGGTTCCAGGAGCCAATCATTGTCTTTCATTAAGTCAGCTTGATAGGGCTCTGCATCATTTGGGTTTAGAGATCCTTTAGTGTTACAGTTTATGTGTGTTTTCTATATGCTCTAGATTTCACGTGTTATTGGTATGAATAATGGGAGCCACTGACAAAGTTACCGTTCCATCTTGGATTTTTAACATATCTGTCTTGCTTAGCTGGGAGTTCCATGCGGTCAGGGACTGACTCATCTCTGAACCACCAGTGCCTGGCACAGAGCCACCTCGAAAGACGTGTGGAACTGCTGTGCCTCCAGTCCCAGGCCAGCGTGCACCTCCACGGCACACTGTGCACGCAAAATGGAGCCCACGTGACCAGGTGGATGAGGAGAATCTGACCGTGCCCAGCACCCCAGGGTCCAGACATGAAGCTAGATGGTGCCTGCAGGGCTGAAGCTGGGGAGAGGCTCCAGCCAGCCTTCTCCCATGGGCCCTGTCTCAGTCCCTGGTTCAGGGCCGGAGCCAGCTGAGCCCCAGAAGGCAGCAGCCTCTTGGGAGAGGGGCCAATATGCTCCTGGTATCTTGAGGTTAGAGTCTTTCAAGGATACAGGTGCCCCTTCCACCTGTTCCCCAGGGGCAGCAAAGACCAGGGAAGCTGAGGCAGATCCCTCGGGAAGCCCTGCATGGCAGGCCGGAAGAGTCTGGACTGCATGAGGCCAGCACCCTCAGCCTGCAGACGAACAAACAGCCCAGACAGGGAGAGGGACGTTGCACCAGTTTCCTGCAGCTGCCATAACAAATAATTGCAAACTAAGTTGTGGCTTTAAACAACTGAAATTTATTCCCTCCCAGGAGAGAGTGTGAATCAGGTGTCTGCAGGGCTGCTGTCTCTCTGGCTTCTGGCATTTCAGGCAAGCTGCAGCTTTCCTTAGCTGGTCACCGCGTGACTCGCATCTCTGCTTCCATGTTCCTATGATGCCTTCCCGCTTGCTTTGTGCCTCTCCTCTCTCCTGTGTCCTCTCTCCTCTCTCCAGGTGGCTCCTCCTCTTCTTAGTTCCAGCTCTTTGGGGCACCGAGGTGGGACAACTGGTTGAGCCCAAAGTTGGAGACTGCAGAGACCTGTGATCTGCTACTGCCCTCCAGCCTGGGTGCCAGAGTGAGACCTCAGAAAAATAAATAAATTAAGGGCCCTCCCTGCTCTAGTACAACTTAACTAACATCTTAATGAAATCTGCAAAGATCCTATTTCCAAATAAGGTCACACTCACAGGTACCAGGGTATAGGGCTCGAATACTTTTTGGGGGGGACACAATTCAACATATTAAGACTTGTCTAAGCTCTCAAACCCGGGCAGCAGGCTCTGCGTGTGCCCTGCTACTTCAGGGGTGCGGCCACTGGGAACAGCAGAGGAATACAAAGGAACGTGAGTCCTCACTGTCTCAGTGAGCATCTCCAGGCCACTCAGCCACCCCCACACTCTTCCTGGGCAGACGGGCCCCGTCCAAGAGAGACTCCACCCCCGGAGGCCCGGCTGATCTGGCAAAGGGCATTAGGAGACACAGCCAAAGGCGCTGTCATGTCGGGGGCCACCGAGAGCATCGATGCCAGCTGAGAAGTTTATCGTCCATGAAGAGGTATGGGAAAGTCTACCCACGAGGAGGGACCTTCCTTCCTGGAAAATTCGTCTGAGCAGCCCGTGCTAAGCCACTTAACCACGCTGGCTTGGACAACTCACTGCACCTTTTGGGGTCTGGCTCCTCACTTACAGGACCCCTACGAAGCACAGAACGCAGTGTCTATTTTTCTCTGATGAATCGCCATAACTTGGTGACTTCAGTTTTCTGAGTTGCAAACCAATTCCTCACTTCACTCATGAAGGACCAGAGCACGGCCAGTAATATGGCCTTGCATGTCACTCACAGTATCCGGTGCCTCCAGGGAACGTCGGTGTTTTCAGGCAGGATGGAAGAGACTTCTCTGGGGTGTGTGGGGTCAATGAGAGCTCACAAAGCGATGGGGCGAAAGCTGCCCCCTCCAGGAAGCCTTCCCATCTCACCTTACTCCTCAGGCACAGCTAAACACCCCACCCGCCTCTGGCTCCCCGAGTGCTGTGTGGATCCCTGGGTGGGACCTGCTCACAGGGTCGGGGGCAAATGAAGGGCCCATTCACTGCCACTTCTGCAGGCAGCTGGCGCGGGCCCCTTTCCATCCATTCATCTGCCTCTGTCTCAGCCCACCAGAAGCAAGAGATGAAACCTACAGATTATCAGGAAAAAGTAGCTCTGCTTTGGCAGAGAAGATGTAGCTTAAAAAAAAAAATGGCCTCGGAAAACGTCATTGAAGCAAAGTGCTCAAGCCCTACTGTGCCAATCAGGCCTGAGGTTGGCCACTCCCTGTGACCACTGGCATGTCACTCAGCGGGCCCCTGGTTCCACCTGCGGAGGACAGGCAGCACCCTGCCTCTCAGCATCAGCAGGTAACCCAGCACTGGCCACCAGCAGCCACGCAGCACACGGGACATCTCGGCCCTCCTTCCCAACCTCCTCGTTACTTTCTTCCCAAAGGGCAGAGAAAAACAAAGTTAAGAGATAAACAAAATTTTAAGGAGTATGAAATAAAGGAAAAGCTGTAATATGTGCCTTGTTTTAGGACAACTTGGCTTTGGGTAGGTATTTCCCTGTGGCCACCAGCGTGACTCAGAGTGTGATTCTGAAGTGTATGCTTCAGCAGAGGACTGATTGATCTTGCTTATGCCTAACTGCTGACATTCTAGAAAAACTAACTGAAGTAACTTCCAACTTTTCTGTGAAATGGCTTCCCTCTCTCTCAAGTCCCAAGCTAACAACTTGTCCCAGCAGCCACAGACAGGGTGCCTGTTCTGTTGCAGGCCGAACAGTGTCGCTGAAAAATTCCTCAGAATGCCACTGTGTGTGGAGATGGGGCCTTTAAAGGGTAATTAAGTTAAAAAACGAGGTCTTTAGGGTAGGCTCTAATCCTCTATCATTGCATCTTATAAGGAAACCAGGACACAGACACACAGAGGGACGACCATGTAAGGATACAGGGAGAAGGCTGCCATCTGCAAGCCAAGGAGAGAGGCCTCAGGAGCTAGTCCCGTGCCACTGTGACCTCAGACTTCTGACCGTCAGACTGTGAACAACTGGCTGGTGTTTAAGTCCCAGTGTGTGGTGCCCTGTTGCGGCAGCCCCAGCAAACAGACACAGCAGCACAAAATGTGCTGGGAGCTTCTGATATGAAGGAAGGAGCATCCTGAGCCTTGGGGAACCTACCAGAAGGGATGAGATCCAACCCAAGGAGCCCCCGCACTCAGGGCCAATCTGCACAGAAGGTGACACCCACGGCACTGGATGGGCTGGGGAGGGATCGAGGAGGGTAGTCTGCAAACAATGGAAACCCAACCCATTCAGCCCTGAACGAGAACAACACACTTCTCTGCTCCTAGAGAGTATCTGTAAGCACGGAGCTCAGAGCTGGTGGGTTCAGCGCTCCGGGGTGACATCAAGGACCCAGGTTCTTTCTCGCTCTGCCATGCTTGGCC
>CAUYQV010168357.1:0-11381 GCA_963574575.1 Galagoides demidoff
TGGATACCAGGCTCTGATGTACTTCCTCCTGGCCTCCAATGTGATCTTCCCCACCATGCTCATCCTGGTCTCCTACCTCTTCATCATCGCCACTGTCTCCAGGATCCGCTCCACCCAGGGCCGCCTCAAAGCCTTCTCCACATGTTCCTCCCACCTGATCTCTGTTACCTTATACTATGGCTCTATTCTCTACATCTATTCTCGCCCCCGCTCTGGCTATTCTTTTGAGAGCGACAAAATAGTTTCCACGTTTTACACTGTAGTATTCCCCTTGTTGAATCCCATGATCTACAGCCTGAGGAATAAGGATGTGAAAGAGGCTCTAAATAAGCTCTTGAAATAACCAACAGTCTCTGCTTCTAAGGAGACCCAAAGATAATTTTAGATCAGGTCACTTGCATTCCTAGCAGAGCTGCTGCTGTGCTCCATCAGGTCAAGGATTCTTGTGACACAAGTTTCCACCTTCAACACATGTCAGTTCAAGAGACCTAAAATAAGAAAATTAGGAAAATTTAGGCAATTAAATATGAATATAAACTACACATATTTTGATTGAATTTCATGTTAGTTTAAATTAAAAACAAACAAAAAACTTTAGCCCTCAAATTCTCTTCTACCTTCATAAAGTGACAGAACATTCCATTTCTTTAGCCTAAGAATATTTGGCTGACTGATACATACAGAGCAATATCTACCTAGTTTCTAGAAATAATAACAGTTGTGATGATCACTTTCAATATTTTCCTATAAATAGTAACTAAATACATTCTTTTAATGGATTATCCTAAGCATTTTTATAAGTATTTTTCCCCCATAGATACCAACAATAAGATCCAGAGGTACCCAAGGAATAACCTGATACAAACTAGATCCAATAGACATTGTCTAATCTTGCCTTATCTTACATAAGTTTCTCCAGTCAAGATCCCATAGATATGATTTTTGTGATTATCTTTATAACACACAGAGCTCCTCACAGCGGTGAAAGTATATATATCGAATATATATATATATATACATGTATATATATATATATCGAAATGGTGATATCTAGAGCATCAAAATTCAATTATTATAATAAGAAAAGTTCATAACTTTGGTGAAGTGAAACACCTTGAAACATATAACATAAAAGTGTATGAATGCATTTTACTCAAAATAAGACTTTATATAGACGATGCATATAGGTATAAAGCAAGAAAGAGTATTTCACCTAGTATAATGTTCTCTAGGTTCATCCATGTTGTTGCAAGGAACAAATTTACATGTTTAAAGCTAAATAGCATTCCATTGCATTTACATTCCACATTCTTTTTTCCCTTTATCTGCTAATTGGCACTTAGGCTATTTTACTAGTTCGGCATTTAACTGTGTTTCTCAATTAATACATATTTGCCTTGGTAAATTAGTTCCCCTAAAACTTGTTTTAGAAGTAAGTCAAATAGTGTCTTTCAACTTTGGTAATGATTGGTCTCTGAGTTCCAATAAGTTATGCAAAGAATACACAGTAAGAAATAAGTTATCTTCACAGCTCAAATGTTCAGCTTCCCTTTAAGAGCAATAAAGCAAGGGAAAAAATGTATCTAGACTGTTATTACTCGTATGTGTGTTCCAAATATCAAAAACATTAATCTCATGGAGACAGAGAGTAGAATGATGCTAACCAGAGGCTAGGAAGGATAATGGTGAGGGGACATAAAGTGGGGATGGTTAATAGGTACAAAAATAAAGTTAAATGGTTAGATAGAATGAAAAAAAATTGATAGAACAATGAAGTGACTATAATCAACAATAAGTTGAAGTATACCTTAAATAACCAAAAGAGTAAATTGGAATGTGCTTAACACAAAGAAATGATAAACGCCTAAGGTAGTGGATACACACACACACACACTATGTACCCATAATAATTAAAACTTAAAAAAAAATTAAAAACACAGTTCCCTGTGTTTCCTTCCATGGGATTTTAATTCATTTGTAAAGATATAAGTAACAAATATATGATATACACACCTAGGCATATGGGAAGATATTGTACATCCTGTTCAAAAAACAACTTTTTTTTAATTTAAAAAAATACCTCAGAGATGATTATATAACTGCACATTAATTAATTAATAGCCTAACTTGACAAGTATTTACAAAATGCCACCTTACAAGGTATTGTACAGAGAACAACACCTCTGCTAGGGCAGAGATAAATACATTGATGAACAAAAACAGATAAGGATTCAGCTTTCTTGGGGCTTATGATTTAAGAGGTGGGGAAACTTATAATCACAAATACACACCAATTTTACAATGTAAAACATCATAAAATAATGATGCAAAGTAAAAGTTTCTTGCTCATATATACTTTGAAAAGTGTGAATACTATAAAAGTATTTAAAGCAGCAGATTCTGGAGGTAGGAGGAGGAACAAGATGGCAGACTAGAAACATCTCTTTACTAGACACTCCAGTGAGGCAGCGGAAAGAAAACTCCAACCACCTCTGGGTGGACAACCCACCCAGGAACATCACTCAGGGGCACAGTGAAGCCGTGGTGAGCTATAGGAGCCTGCAAGGGGTTTTGGAGCTGAGAAAAACCAGCTTAGAAGTTGAGTGTTTGGGAATGAGCAGGTACTAAATGGCCAGCCCACCTACAGGGGACTGGGGACAAGAAAATGTTTTCCAGCATTTTTTTGCTTTGGGGTTAATTATTCACTGAAGTGGCCTTCAAGGGCTTAAATGATAGGGTGGATTTGAACAGTGTCCAGCAGCTGGGATTGAATCCTGGGTGGAGTGGATCTCCTGTCAGCTTGGCTGCTAGCTGTGTGCCACCATTGTGGGGAGGCCACATGAGCAAAATGGTCCACAAGGTCCTAGTGCACAGCTGTATCTGGCATGGCTGTGAGCTTGGGCATCCATCCTTGGGGTAAGCTGAGGGGCCCCAGGAATTTCTGTCAGGGAGCATTGTGTAACCCCAATCTCACAGGGACTGAATGCTGATAAAGCAACCAGGCCCTGATTGAGGGCAACTATGTTAGAAAGACAGGACCTGATGTCCTCCTATATAACTAACGAGTGGCTTCTGGCCCTAATTTTTCATAGCAAAACAGTGTATGTTCTCTATCTCCTAATACCAAAGCACCACTTGGTGTCCAGGCAATATATAGCTACATAGAGATAGATTGATAGATAGATAGATGTATAGATTAATACATATTTCTTTGCTTTTTTCTTTCTTTTTTTTTTTTTTTTTGGATCAGTTGTAATTTTATTTTTTTCATTTTTACTTTCTTCAATAGCAAGGGCTCCTCCATTTTTGTTATAGTTTTTCAGCCCCTTTTATTCTCTCTTTTATATTTCTCTCTTTTTTCATTTTGTGATAGAGATCTTTTCATTTTGCTCATCTTCCCCACATAAATTTCTCATGCAACTGTTAAAATATCCAAAATATACTTTTTGTTCTTTGCTTATATATTTGCATATTTAATTTTCTTTATCTAGTTTCATTATTTTTTATTCTCGGAATGCTAAGGGGTCATGTTGTTGATCTAGCTGGGAGTTCATGGCATTGATCTGAGTCAGATAGGTCACAAGCTCATGTTCTAGGATGTCCTTCTAGCTTCAAACTTTGGAAAGATGGTATGCACAGATCTTCACAGCAACATACTTCTGAATTTTTATTTTCTTATTTTTGGGGGGAAGCGGTTCTCTCTCCATATTTGGCAAAGGTGTGAATTTGCATTTGCCAAGGCAGGTAAGGATCCCCTGACTACAAGGGACCCACCTAATCCAGCCCTCTAAACCTACGCACTGTTGCAGCTGTGGCTATAGCACCCTGCTGAACAATGCCACTTCTCCTGTTGCTCTCTTTCTCTTCTTCTATCCCCTCTTCTATCCCCTCTTTTTCTCTTCCCTTCACCTTACACAAAAAGGCCACTTCAACAACTATGTTTATGATATGGTAATTTAAAGAGAAAGAAGTAGTAAGAAGGAAAAAATAAAGGAAGGACATGAAGAAGAAGAAAACACACATAAGGAAGAACCAACAGAAAAATTCTGGCAACATGAAAACCAAAACAGAGCAACCCTTCCAAGGGACCATGAGGTAGCTACCACAGAAGATCCCACATATGAAGAATTAATGGAAATGACAGAAAGGGAATTGAAAATATGGATGATAAAGGCAATAAAGGAAATTAACAAGTAAGTAGAAAAACAGAAACAAAAAATGGAAAAAAGATATGATAAATATAGAAAGGATATTGCAAAGCTTAGGGATTTGAAGGAGCCAATTGAGATACTTAAAGAGGCAGCAGAAAGTATCAATAACAAATTAGACCATGAAGAAGAAAGAGTGTCAGACCTAAAGGATAAAGTTCTTGAGCTAACTCAGGTAGTTGAAGAGGCAAAAGAGAGTGAAAGCAGAGCACTCACTGAGAGAATTATGGGACTTCCCAATGAGTTCAAAAATACAAATTCTAGGTATCCCTGAAGAGGAAGTAGAACATCCCAAAGGAATGATAGCCCTACAGGAGAATATTATAAATGTAAATTTCCCAAGTTTCAATGAAGATTCCAAACCCCCCATTTAGAGGAATATCAAACCCTGAATAATCTCAACAACAATAGGGCATCTCCAAGGCACATTGGAATGAACCTGTTCAAAGTCAAGACTAAAGAGAAAATTCTGCAAGTAGCCAGGAGTAAGCACCAATGGACCAATGGGGCAGATCCATCAGGATGATAGTGAACTTTTCAGCTGAAACTTCCCCAGCTAGAAGAAAATGGTCACCTTTAACCTTCTTAAACAAAATAATTTTTAGCCCAGAATTCTGTATCCTGCTAAACCAAGCTTCCAAATTGCTGGAAAAGTCAAATCTTTTACTGATATGAAAACATTGAGGAAATTCACCACAACTAGACCATCTCTATAGGAAATACTGTTCTCCACACCAACCACCACAATGATCCATCAGCAAAGTAAATACCCAGAAACTAAAGCACAAAACCTAGCTTTCACAATGGTGCAATAGATAAAACTAAGTAACAGATATTCACAAAATAAGATGAACAGAACTCTACCATACTTATCAATTCTTTCAATATTTGTTAATAGCTTGAATCCCCACTTAAGAGGCAAAGCTGGCTGAATGGATAAAAAGAAACACAAACCATCCATATACTGTTTCCAGGAAACACACTTAACCTTGAAAAGATAAATCTAGACTCAGGGTAAAGGGATGGAAAACAGTATTTTAGGCAAATGAAAATCAGAAAAAAAGGAAGAGTCAAAATCTTATTTTCAGATACAAGTAAATTTAAATCATTTCAATTAGAAATTTATGCACCCAACTTAAATGCTCCCAGATTTATGAAACAAATCTTTATTAGCCTGAATAATATGATATCATATAACCCCATAATAGTGGGGGACTTTAACACACATGACAGAACTAGACAGAACCTCTAAACAGAAACTAAACAAAGATACAAAGGACTTAAATGTGATCCTAGAACAAATGGGCTTAACAGAACTATAGAACACACCATCCCAACCCTAAAGTATATACCTCTTCTCAATAGTCCATGCAATTTACTCCAAAATAGATCATATCCTAGTATACAAATAAAACCTCAAAAAAATTAAAAGAATTGAAATAATACCTTGCATTTTCTCAGACCACAAGGCAATATAGGTGAAACTCAACTTCAACAAAAAATTTCAGCCCCACACAAAGGCATGCAAGGTAAACAAACTTATGCTGAATTGGGTCAAGGAGGAAATAAAGAAAGAATTTGTTAAATTTCTCAAAGATAACAACAATGAAGCTACAAGTTACCAAAACCTATGGATACTGCAAAAGCAGTCCTAAAAGGGAAATTGATCACATTAGATGCCTACATCTGAAAAACAGAAATATAGGACATCAACAACCTAATGAATCACCATAAGGAAATGGAAAAGGAAGAAAAATATAATCCCAAACCTAGCAGAAGAAAATAAATACCAAAACTAAATCAGAAATAAATGAAATTGAAAACAAAAGATCATTTAGAAAATTAATGAAACAAAGAGTTGGTTCTTTTTAATGATAAATAAAATCAGAAAACATTTGGCCAGATTAGCTACAAACAGAAAAGCCAAATCTTTAATAACCTCAATCAGAAATGAAAAGGAGGAAATAATAGATAACACAGAGCTACAAGAGATTATCTCTGACTACTATAAGAAACTCTATGCTAAGAAATTTGACAATGTGAAGGGGAGAAAATTGATCAATACCTGGAATCATGCCCTCTCCCTAGATTCAACCAAAAAGAAATAGATCTCTTGAGCAGACGAATATCAAGCACTGAGATTGAAGAAATAAAAAAACTTCCAATAACAATAACAAAAAAGAATCCCTGAAAAGGACAGCTTCACACCAGAACTATATCACATCTTCAAAGAAGAGCTTACACCCACCTAGAGAAATTATTCCAAAACATTGAGAAGGTATGTTCTCCATACACACACACACACACACACACACACACACACACACACACACACACATTCTATGAAATAAGAATCACTGTGATTCCAAAAACCAGGAAAGAACACAACTAAAAAGGAGACCAATTTCACTAATGAATATAGATACAAAAATACTCAATAAATTCTAGTCTTTTTATAGGATTTTCCTAATCATAGAAGAGTCACTCATCAGTCAAAGAATATAATCCTAGGTCCTTGTTTCTATTTTTTCCAAAAATAGCTTTTGACCTCTACCCCTGGACTTTCTCTGGGCAGCTCTGTTCCCCAGCACTGAAATTCCTTAGCAATCTTAGGGTGCTCTGTGGGATTCTCTATCTCTTACCTTCCATTAGTCCTTCTAAGACTGGGCTTGTGCTAATGAGCACAGGATGGGCTGGATGGAGGAAATACTGTTCAAGCCCGCTTGTATTGGTGGAACTGTTTCTCTATAGCACAGTTCAAAGTAGACTTGTAGGTTTTATAGATATTTAAAGATGCAGCATTTTGCCTAATTTCAGAATTTCTCACCCCTTTGTTTCCATAACTCAAGTATGAATCCTTGGAGATTCTATCACAAGGCACTTTTCCCAAGGATATGGTGTTACATTTTGTTTACTATTTTAGTAGAAGGTGTCTATGGAGTGCACACTTAGGGGCTCCAATTGAAAGAGAACCTATCAAGAATTGCAATACTTATTCTAATTGTCAGGGTAAATATAAAAAGGCTTGTAGAATAAGGATATGAAGAAAGAAAATATTCTTGTAAAGCATTTATTTGGGTTACAACTCTGAAGTGCCAAAACACAGTCCACAGCATTTCTTTTCAATTATAGTTTCCTAAGAGTCATAGAAGAGGACAAACATCGTGGCTTCCTGTTTGAGTGTTCAGGTGAACAGTCACAGGATTAAGCTTCGACAGAGTCAACTCATCATAATGAGTTTTATAATTTTATAATATCTATGTTCATGTATTTTGTCACAAAAATTAATCTCTTAGTCCATTACCCTTAATCTACCCTTCATATCATTAGTCTACTGCAATCATTTAAAGAAGTTTGATGCAACTGGATTCTATAGATTATCAATACCTCATTTCTTTCCACTACACATTCTTCACCTAGTCTTCAAATATATGTGTAAACAACCTAATCCCACGGGAATGATTATCTTCTTGTACTATTTCTAGGACCAACATCAGTCACGAATCTGACAAGTAAGAATGGCCATGCAAATTGGTTCGTTTGAGGAGGGTTTACAAAGGAATGTATGTCATACAGAGAATTCCCAAGGAGTTGTGTAACAACCCTGTGTTATTATTAATTTTAGGTGTCAATTTGCCTGGTTTAGGAATATCTGGAGAATTGATAAAACCTTATTTTAGAGTGTGTCTGTGAGGATGTTTCTAGAGAAGATTGGAAAGTGTCTCTAAGTAGGCTTTTTAGTTGGAATGATTCTCCCTTAATATGGGCAGGAACCATGAATCAACTGAGGGCCCAGACAGAACAAAAACAGACTGAAGCTGAATCTCAGTGTCTCTCTCTCTCTTTTTCTCTCTCCCTCCTCCCCCCCGCCCAAAGCTGAGATCCACTCATCTTTTCCTGCCCTTGGATATCAAATCCTAGGACTCTTGGACCTAGCCTTGGGGCTCTAGGATTTGTCACAATAATCCCCCATCTCATATATCTATGTATTTCTCTCGCGCTCACTCGCTCTCTCTATAGATATAGATATAGATATAGATACAGATACAGATACAGATCTAAATATACATATAGATCTTATTGGTTACATTTCTCTGGAGAATCCTGACTAATATACCTCAGTACTAATTCCTTCTGAGAGCTATTGCCACCTCTTTTACTGAAGATACGAGAAGAAGGAGAGGTTATAAAGGTTATTAGAGAGAGAGAGATTTGAAAGAGAGCCTCCTATTAGAAGCTATGGTCTAAAGCCAGGGATACTACCACCTGTGCCATCTCTGCAGGTAAAGATCCTGGGAAAACCCTCTGTCTTCAACCCTCTTACTGCCACCAATAACCATTGGCTAAATCCATCAAACAGAGCAAAGAGTCCATTCATACAATTAATGTAGTTGAGCATCCCAGAGCAAAAGGAGATAGAAGTGTAGAGAACTGATTTGGAGGAGCAAATAAAATCTATCCACCCAACACGTAACAGAAATATTAGCCTGGGAGGATATACATACTTTAATATGCAGAAACATACATATGAATAGTTACAGAATACGTAATATACATATATATGTATTTTAGTTTACCTTCTACACAACTCAATAAAGATAATTAAAATTATGGCTAATTACATTTTTTTTTCACCAGGGAATTATAGTCTCCAAATTTTTTTTCTCCATCTTAATAATAACTCCTGATTTGTCAACACACAATTTTGTTTAATTGCCTTGTTAGTTATTCTCCCAAACTATGAAATCCTGAGGGGTTGCAGGAATCTATCATCCTGGGAATCCATATACTAACATAAAAGATTCTGTGACAGATCTGAATTCTATTAAGATGGTGGTATTGATGAGATTTTTAGGTAAGTTGCTAAATTCAGATACTAAAGACGTATGAGTGTTTATTATCTAAGGTGAAGCAAATGGAATTCCTCAAGGGATCTCTGGCTAACTATACCAGGTTTTACTATGCAGATACAACATACAACACAATGCATGTATGTTGTACATAATACACTTAAACATGCATACACACAAATAAAGATCATAGAGCTTTCATTTTAGAATTTTAACCATGAGATAGTAACACAGACATACCAGTTTATAAAAGACAGTAGTACTTAAATTATATTTCTGATGAAATTAGAGCTTGTTTGCATGGTTTAACTTTATTTCCCTTGATAAGTAATCTAACAAGGGCTGTGGACCAAAATTTTGGGTATAGTTTTTATCACAGCAGTTAAATTTTTTTTTTTGATAAATTTTAAAAAACAGAAAACCTCTGTTACATTTTCCCCCTCTTTCAATTTCAAATAAGTTTAGAGTTAAATTTGCAATTATTTACATTATAGCTAATACTGGCTGAATAGTATAAGAAAAATAATCTCCAAATAGTCTTCTATAGTCTTTGGTACCTAGTACCAAATCTATCTTTTGTTTGATATTCTAGTTTGCTTGATTAGCAAATGCAGGCAGAGAAGAATTTTAACATGATGTGTTTTTGCTTCCTAATATTTTTTTACCACTGCATGGCAGAAAAAAACAGAATTTTTATGATGGAGAAGACTTATTTTATTGCTCTGATTCAAAATTTTTAACTATTGGATATCAGCTTAACTTTTATAAACATTTATCTGGTTCTTTTCTTTAACATTATTATTTTTTCCACTGAATGTTTAATTCCTGCAAGCAATTGTTAGTCAGGTAAACCTAAATTTACATTTCCTAAATGAGTCTAAGTCATTGCTTATCACTGAGCTAGGGTGATTTTTAAAGTCATTAATTAATTCAAAAGCCCTTTAAGACTGTATTTTTTTAAATCTTGTCTGTAATGTCATAAGAGAATTCTATGTCAATACCAACAGAACTTTCAAACTAGCAAAGAAAATAATATAAAGAGATAGAAGACTTAGAAAGTTCTAGACTCTATAGTTGTAGATCTTTATAGAGAGTTTAAATAATGACCATCTAGGCTCTGAATTGTCCTTGATATAAGTTTGCCCATAAGTTTAAAAATGTACACAAGAATGGGCCATAATCTACAGTCCTAGAAACTCTGGCTTTCCTTAAAGTTTGAAAATTCCATTCCATGTCTTATTAATCTTTTCAGGGCAGAGAAAATCCTATAAATCCTGCCAAGGAATGTCAGGAGTTTAGAGAGGTGTTTTAGATGGTAGCACTTACCCTAGTGGCTTTTCATTAGCCATTTTGCACCCACTATTTAGAATGTTTATTTTTGCTTTTAGAAAGAGACCAAGATAAGAGTAGTCACAAAAATTTTAAAGTAGGCATGCAGATGAAACAAAATATTAAACTAGGCACACGTACCCAAAGTGAAAGCACTGGAAAAGCCAGGCCTCCCCGACAGAACGTAGTAAGTTCTGTAGAAACCAGAGTACTCAGTCAGAAAGACATACGTCTTTCATAACTAAACAGACATTCTAGAAAAGATGGAAGTCTTTTATCATCCTTTGAGAGATATATCACACTGTATAAAGATGGCCTTTTGGAAACCAGATCCCAAACAATGTCAGAAAACTTCTACCAAGAAGAGGGAGGCTTGGCCTGAATGACACCTTCCCAGGGCAGAAAGACAGACTGGGAAAGAGGAAAACTCAAAGGGCTCAGGTGAGTACTGCACACCAAAGAATCACAAATTTCTTTCAATAATGATGTTTTTAGTTGTCATTTCTAACACCATGTGTGTTGACCTGAATAACAAAAAGAGAGAATCTCTCTAAAATTAAAAACAAAAGTGTATCCATGAATAGAGCATTGCAGTGGTATATGTGTGCTGCAATAAACTGTGCACTTTCAGGGAAGACAAAGGCTTTTAAAAGAAAAAATGAGAAGGATCACCCCTTTATTTTGAAATAATTATTCTTGGCTACAAAGATCAGTAACAAAGGTGCTGCAATCTAAGGTTGGTCAGGCAGTAGTTGTGCAAATGTTCTTGCAGAAGTAGTTTTTTGTGTATGTAAAATTGCGATGACTTTTGTGTAAGGTTGTGGGTTTTGCAGTCTTTTGTGACAATTTTGAAAAGTATCCAATGTACACAGCCCTTTTATGAAACTAATCTATAGCTCCCAAACAAAAGATACAACTTAATTCTAGCCCAAGAATATGGGGAAGGAGTGGCAAAGGGGAGGGGAGAAGGGCGGATAGGTGGTGGGAGGGTGAC
>CAUYQV010168360.1:0-36330 GCA_963574575.1 Galagoides demidoff
TATTTTTTGTTGCAACTGTCATTGTTGCTTAGCAGGCCCAGGTTGGGCTCGAACCTGCCAGCCTCGGTCTATGTGCCTGGCGCCCTACTTTCTGAGGTATAGGTGCTGCGCCGTGGCAATTCCTTTCTATTGTGGGGGCACCAGTCATTGGATTTAGAGCCTGCACTGAATTCAGGAGAATCTCATTTCAAAAACCTTAATTTAATTAATTTAATTACATCTACAACATTTTCCCAGATATTGTGAACTCCTTTGAAGGTCACCTTCACAATTTGTAGGTGTTAGGACTCAGCCATACATTTTGGGAGCTACTATCCAACCCACCGTATCCCCATGGATTAGACAGGAAGTAATTATTCTTTGGTAATGAGAGTTTTAAAATAGAATCCAAAAGTTGCATTTCTATAGCACTTGACTGCTGGGGCCGGAACTTTTTTGATTCATTATCGAAGTCTGGGCAGTTCCTAGATAAGATAGGTAGAGAAAACAGTCACCATGGGGTTTTACCCAGATATTTAAACATTATTTCTAGTCTGCATGGGAGGTGGGCATGGAAATAAACAGCTGAACAGTGAAGTTAACCTAAAACTAAAAACCACAGGCCTGGATTGGATGCCCTTTCCTTGTACTTGTCCTATAATTTGCATGCTTGCAGTCCTTACAAGGCTGAGGTGTGAGAGGGCAGAGACCGTTCACTGTCCTATCCCTAACACTAGACCTGGTAAGAAGTGGGCACTCTGTAAATATTTGGTTTTTTGGTTTGTTTGTTTGTTTGTTTTTGAGACGGAGCCTCAAGCTATCCCCCTGGGTAGAGTGCTATGGCCTCACAGCTCATAGCAACCTCCAACTCCTGGGCTCAAGCAAGTCTCCTGCCTCCGCCTCCCAAGTAGCTGGGACCACAGGCGCCCGCCACAATGCCCGGCGAGTGACTTAAATACTTGAAGAGACCAAATAAATTCACAGAATATGCCAACTCTAAAGATTCAGCTGCCTCTAATCATGGCACATTATTTTCATTCTGTGTAATGCTGATATTGGAGGCACATAGTGCAAAAATTGAGAGCAAACATTAATTTTTTAGAGCCTCATTTACTGATCAAGCACTAAGCATTAACATTCAATAAAATCTCCATAGTTGGCCACTTCCTTAATAGGACCTAGTTTTCATAGACGGAACATGTACCACCTGTAGGCCTTGTACTTTGTGTTGACCACCTCTGTATGTTGACCACTGTGTTACAGTCCCTTGGGTGGTCCACTTACAGAGTTTTGAATATTAATCTCATTTGATCCTAATAAAAATCCTACCCAGAAGACACATCAAATTCCCCATTTTTACAGATGTAAAAGATAAGGCATATAGAATTAATACCATTTAAAAAAAATTCCAGGTGAAAAATCCTGCTTTCAGTTCCTGGCTCCTTTACTTACTACTTGTGACATCATAAGTAAGTCATTTAAACTCTTTCACATGAGGAGATGAGTTAGATAGAGACTTTTATAGGGTCTCAACATGTCACCAAGGCTAAAGTGAAATGGAGCCATCACAGCTCACTGCAACCTCAAGCTCCTGGGCTCAAGTAATCCTCCTGCTTCAGCTTCCTTAGTAGCTGAGGCTACATGTTCACACCATCAGGCCCAGCTAATTTTTTTTTTTATTTTTTGTAGAGACAAGATCTGGGTCAGGCTGGTCTCTAACTCTTGGCCTCAAGCAATCCTCTCCCCAGGTTCCCCAAGTGTTAGAGTTACAGGCATGAGCCACTGTGCCCAGCTATAAGCATAATGTTATTAAAGAAAAATAGCAAATAAATTTCAAGTGTCTTATTTTTGTGCTTAAAAAAAAAAGTGCCCAATGAATTACAAATGCTTACGTGAAAAGACTCTCTAAATTGGAAATCACCTTGTAAATGTTAGCTGCTATTGCTGCTATTGTGTTTTCTCAGTAGAAGTTTGTGCTAAGGGGATAAAGTCAAATATTTTAATAATCCCTTGCTATTTGAGTAAATAAATATTTGATAGTATAATCTCAATTTCTAATTTTAATGAGTGACATCACATGTATGAACAAAAATATAGAAAGCATTGGCAAGCATTTTGTATGGACTAAATAATGTGTTCCAGTACCACCTACCAAACAACCAAATTCATCTGCCCCATTAAAGACAAAGCTAGGAGGCTCCGCGCCTGTAGCACAGTGGTTATGGCGCCAGCCACATACACCCAGGGTGATGGGTTCAAACCCAGCCCAGGTTTGGGCTAAACAACAACAGCTGCAACAACAACAACAAAAAAATTAGCCAGGGGTTGTGGCAGGCACCTGTAGTCCCAACTACTTGGGAGGCTGAGGCAAGAGAATCACTTGGGCCCAAGAGTTTGAGGTTACCGTGAGCTGCCGCGTCACAGCACTCTACTGAGGGCAACATAGTGGGATTCTATCTTAAAAAAAAAAAAAAAAAAGGAAGAATAAAAGACAAAGCTAGGAAATTGGACCAAGGTCTCTTCAGAGCTGATACTCTGAAATATCTGCTCTGCCATCAAGAACACAAGCTACTATCCTACACAATTACTCTCTTAGTGATTTGATTTCAGATTTTAGTTTTCGAGTCAGGCAAACAAATATGAATTTAAAACTACTGTGTGTGTATGTTAGCTGTGTAATTTACACAAATGACTTAATTTTCTCAACCCCCACATGATTTAACTATATGAACAAAATAGTGAATTCTCTGTGGATTGTTAGGAATTTTAATTAAAAAATACAAATATTAGGAATAAAACTTTAATGTGGTGCTTGACATCATGATTACATAAGAATATCATCTTTACGGAGTCAACGTGGCATTTTAAATCATTTTTTTCCTGACTGAAATTAAAAGACCTCCTAAAAAATGATGTGACAGTCTCTTTTATCTTCCAAAACACAAGGAGATGAGAAGGTTGAACTACCAAGCTGCCCAGTGGATAATGCTGGCAATGGAGTTTCAAGTTTCAGCTGAAAAATTCATTTATTCCCTCTAAAAAGGTAGTAGAAAATTAAGTGGTGGGAAATATATTGGGAATATATAATGGGAATATATAATGGAAAATATATTATCCGAAATATAATATTTAATTATAATAGCATAATAATAATATTATAATATTATTATTATTATATTATATTTAATAATATAATATTTAGGATAATATAATGGGAATATATAATGGAAAATATATTATCCTAAAGATAATATTTAAGCATCATGCTTACAGTATTTTATTCTCATTTTTTCCTCTTAACAATATTTTTATTAAATCATAACTGTGTACATTAATGCATTATGAGGTATGATGTACCGATTTTACATACAATTTAGAGTGCTTACATCAAACTGGTTAACATAGCCTTCACTTCACTTACTTAATTATTGTGTTAAGACATTTATACTCTTAATAGATTTGACAGGTACCCTTGGAATATGCACCATCTCAAGAATGGAAGAAAAAGTATCCAATGTACTCAGTACTATTATGAAACCAATATAGAATCACCCACATTTTCATACGAAAGATAAAACACAACTATAGCCCAGGATGAAGGAGGGAAGAGGAGGGTGAGGGAGGGGAGGGAGGAGGCGGGGGGGGGGGAGGAAGGGGAGTCAGTGGGACCTCACCTGTGATTCTCATTTTCACTTGAGTCGTAGGCCTGAAATTTCGTGCCTAACCAACTTCACAGGAGTTTGCATTTATTTCGTGAACACCCTTGTTTTTCTCTGAAAAGAGAAACAAACGTTTAGAGAAACACTTTAGAAACAGTGTTTATTCTACCCCTGATATAATTTCATCTGAAATGTCCTTTTGGCAATAGTGTTAACTAGTTAAATTCATAGGAATTCAGAGAGCGCTCTGCCAAAGCAAAATGGTAAGAGCACAGCTCATTACTCTTCTCCCCAAACCTCATAGCAGCAGTCGCCACTGTGATAAACATCCCAATCACCTGGGGAGTTACAAAACGTCCCAGACCACACCTGAGACTACTTGAAACAGACATCAGGGATTTTTAAAACTCCCCAGGTGATTCCAATCTGTGTCCAAGGCTAGGAATCTCCATTTCAAGATAGTTTAATGCTTGTTTTCACTTCAAACCTATTTTATGATCAGCACATGAGTACAAAAATTATTTTTTATTCTAAAAAAGGTAAAATACTTTTCAAGAGGCAAAGCCCCCATTTGAATATTTTAGAATCAGCCCTTTTAGAGAAACTTAGTTTTTTTTGAAAAACGTTTGTAAAAATCGGTGGATAACAAAGTGTTTTCAGCACAGATTTCACATGATGTCAGCATCCCCCATGTCACTACTTTAAAAGATGATGGAATCATCTGCTTCCATTTTCCACTGATAAAAACCTCATGTCAGAAGTGGGTCCTGATGACTTGAGCCTCATTTAGCCATAAACATGGGAAATGACAGGCAATTCTGATGGATGTTTAAGAAAAGCCAAACCACTACACACAGCTTTCTTTGGCCTCAATGCAAATAAACAGGAATTCGCTTGCACCCAATTGGTATCTGATGGGCCCTTTCGGATGCCCTGAGACTGTGGGCAGCACGAAGGCTGCATCTGCCACGAGTTAGCTCGGGTGGGTGGAGCACAGCACTGACAAGGCCAAGGTTGTGGGTCTGGCCCGTTTAAATTCCTCTGTACTGTGGCCACAGACTTTACCACTAGCCACAGCCAGACTTTACCACTAGCCACATGTCCCCAAAATATGTGTCCTTGGTCACAACGCAGACTAGGTGAGAAAGGGCAGATGAATCAGTTCAAATCCATTATCACAACTGGAAAAACAGCTCAAAGCTCATCCCTAACTGATAATAGACACATTGCATCATCGTCATGTACGATGCCCAGTCAGTGTACCTTATGCAATTTTTATTTTATTGGAGGTCATTTTAGTACATTGGTAGAGTATGGTACCACTTTCTAAACTAGTAGCCTATGGGAATTATATAAAAATATATGTATACGCACACACATATCCATATATACTGGGCATATGTTTTTTGAAATAGGATTATGAGTAGTAGTTATAATCACTTAGCAAATCTCACTGCAAACACATTTTATAAGAGGAGTAGTATTTGCCCCTACTCTCTCTTTTTTCCTTTTTATTAGAAATTACAGATTAGAGATTAAATGATTCCTACTGCCAAAAATGAATCTTAAAACTATCTACCACTGGCAAACTCTGAAGTTTCGTCTCCCGAGACTGTGATTGATGTGTGTACATCTAACTTTACCTTCTTTTCTACAGGACTCTCTTCTATTTTGGCAGCTTAATGTTGTGCTACATTTAATCATCTTCGGAGCAATTCAATTCTAATCATGATGGGAGGAAATCTCACAAACCAAATTACATATCAGTGAGTTATTTGCTGGTACTCAGAATACTTATTTATAAGTCACGGCAAACAGAATAAGCTTATAACAAACATCCCCCGTGGTCCAACTTACCTCTTGCAGACTCTCTTTCATTATTTACATTTTTTCAACAACTCTTTATTGAGCCTCTAGCACATACAATCAGTCTGTTATGGGCAGAAAATACAAACTGATTATTATAAGGTTTCTTCTCTTTGTAGATGTCGAATGTAAAACAAAATGCAATTGAGCATATTAAGTTCTGCAGTAAAAGTACATACGAGGAGGGGCTGGTGATGTCCTAAAAGTGTTACCATTCCATCTAGGGGAATGGAAGAAAGACCCCCACATAGCATGACAGATAATTTGTAAGACTCAGATGTGGACAGGAATTTAGAATCAGAGTCAAGATTCCACACACTAGTTCAGAGTCCAAACTATGGATCCACAAGCTTTGATTCAACTCTTGGCTCTGTCTGATCTACTTCCTAGCTGAGTGATACATTTTCATCTTCATTTTGTTCTCAGTCATTCTTCTCAAGTAATATTCTGTAAAATCCTGTCTTCAGTGACCATGTATAAACCAATTATCTACAACTCTACATCTCCAAACAAGACCCCTTTGCTGAACTTCACGACCAAATAGCCATCTATCCAGTCCACATTTCCCGTCAAATATCCCTTAGGCAACTTCATGTTAACATATCCAAAATTGAATTGAATTTATCATCACTCCCAGTTTTTTGATTATTTCTCTTTTTTCTTTTCTCCTTCACTGATAAATGAGTCTACCACACAATTAATCACACCAGCGACAGACCTGGATTATTGCAGTTTTCTTTCTTTTTCCCTCACACGCCCATTTTCTCTACACTCACTTACCTAACACAGTTTTTCTTCCTTGTTACCACTTAAGCCTTTGTGGGGGTGTTTTGTGGGCGGGAAGAGGGAGTGCTGACTTGTTGCAATCATCCCCCAATATTTCTCTACTTTTAGCCTGCTTCTCAAATTTTCTTTAATTTTTACCTCTCATGGCTAACTACAGTAGCCTCCAAGTTTTCTGCCTGTGGCCTAACATCAACTCCAAGATCTTTTCCTTACTACCTCCACAGTTACCGTTCTAAAACACCGATTTTGTTACATTATGTTCAACTCAAAATTTTACATATGTCTTTGTGGATAAAACTTAAACTACCCACAAGATCCATCTTAATTTTATCCCTGACCTCTTCCCCAGCCTCATCTTTATTATTATTTCTGTTAATATCTTTGCTCCAACAAGACTGAGTTACATACAGTTCCCTAAATGCATCATTCTCTTGCATTCTCTCCCTCTCTATCTGTGTCTGACTCTCTCTCTGTCTCTCTGTTTCTCTCTCTCTCACACACACACCTCCTCCGCATTTCTGTACCTGTTGTTTCATATGAGTACGTGGCACCTGCTGTTTCCTATAAATATAATATTCTTCCCACACCTTTCTAAATGTTATGAACTCTTCTCTGACCTTCAGCCCACAGGGAAATCTTCTGGGAAGCCTTTCTTGACAATCCTCTCCTTTTCCCTTTGAATCAACTGAGTTAAGTTCCATTACTGCAGTTCATTCCTGACTGTATTGAGTTTCTTTTTCTAATTCCCCTACCAGACTGCAAGCAATTTATATGCAGTACTGGTCTAAATCACTACAGCAATAAACACTGTGCTTAGCACATAGCACCGACTTAATAAACACTTCCTGAAATAAAGTTAAAGGCAACTCCATTGTCCAATTGGTCCCTGTAATGTGGCTTTTTCTCTTTCCCAGCCTCTTCTTTGTTTCATTTCCCCTCTCCCTCAAAGCCTCTTCGGGGTCATCAGACACATCCTGAACAATACGTCTCTGCTAGAAAGGCTCTGAATTTCCGCTTTTTGTCCACTGGTATTTATCAGGTAGGCATGATTTCCATGCCTGGGATGGAGGTGGTACTGGTATTTGGTGCATAGTGAGCAGAGATGCTTCTAAATTCCCTACAATGCAGAGGACATCCCCCCTACAACAAAGAATTATCAAGTCCCAAATGCCAGTAGTGCCAAGGTTAACAAATGCAGTCAAGGGCAGATGAACACACATGCCAGCTATCAACCTACTTGTCTGTAAGGTATGCCATCAGGTAACATGGGAAAAATGACTACTAGGAACTTGCTGCAGCTGGCCAGCTACCCATGTGGCAGGCTGTAAAACACAGAGCTGCAACATTGGCCTCAGACCTCAGGATAATTTTGTGTAGTCTGGGAGGCAATGCCACAAATAGGCACTGACAGTGAGCTGGGCAGAAAGAGCAGCTTTCACATAGGCAAAGTGCAGGAAAAAAATGCCGGTTTTGACTTTGCATTCACATATCAATTAGGCTTCCTATAGCAATGTCTTTGAACACAGACAGTAATGGTTTCAAAGTGTTTATTATATATGAAATACTATCTCTGCGGCAGGAAAGAATTAACCAGTATCTATGGCTGTGTCACCAGGGAGCAACTCAAGCTCTGTGGAATATTATACTCAATAGCTACAGGAAAGCTATTAGAATTGATTAGAGACTATTCTATATAATTCAAAATTTACTGTATAATTTGGAATCTAAAGGATTTATTGACCGAACTCTATTTTCTCCTCCTCTTTCTGATGAAATGATTTAAAGAGAAGTGACTAGGGTTAAAAATATTAGTTTTAGTTTTTTAATTTAACCTTAGCTAACATGAATACAGTAGTAAGCTGAGCTATAGGTTTGCATGTAAAGTTGCCAGGTAGTAAATCTGGCCAGTTCTCCTGGAAGAAAGAGCAGATATGCTGATTTTACTTGGTAGAGAAGTAGCGGCAGGCAGCTTTCAACATTGTGAGAGGCCGTAATAAACAAGGCATTAGGATATTGTAATAGTATATATGTTCGTTCTGGGAATAGTGTAGCTGTCAAAACTCACACTGCAAAATAATAATTGGCAAATATAGTTTTGGGGCAAGCGTTGTTACCTTGCAAAGCCTCTTGGGGGTTTTCCACAACATCAATTTAGTAACATCTGCTTTCAATTTCTATAGGTTCTGTTTCCCTGGAAACTTATAAAATACTCTAAATTTAACATAAACTGACCCTTTTTTGTAGCTCATTTTATTTTAACAATGCAAAGACAGTTTTTGATTTTAAACAGACTATGAACATAGTCATTTTTCATTTTCCTGAGTGATAATGAATTGCCATGTAACTTGCTAAAAATTGTTTCAAAAAGTTAAATCTCATTAAGGCAACTTCCTTATTGGATACGTTGTGTGGATTTAGAAATCATCCATACATCTAGGTAAATCTGATGTTGGAGAAACCACTGAAATGGAAGGATGCAGTCATTTGAGTCCTCATCTTAAAGGCTGAAGAAAAAAACAAAATTCCATTCAAATCATAGCTCATTACTCCTCTATGTACAAGAATCCAAGTAACACTACACACAAAAATGTAATAATAAACAAGCAGTACTATCTAAGCTAAACAAAGGAACAAACCTAATATGTCATTTTAAGCTTCCACGTTTACTTTGAATATCAGTCAAAAATCTGTTAATAACTATACTGGCCTGCTGTTCAGTCAGCAATTTCTCTTATAACTGTTTATTTCTCACAAGGGTGGCCCCAACACTTCCCCTTTCCCACCTCCGTGCATTCACATGCCCTGCCATTGATAGGTTTGGCACCACTGGTACCCATGGTACCCATGATTTTCAGACACTGGGCTGTCTACTGAAAAGGTCATGTGGTTTCTGCTATTTACTGTCTCTGTACCTAACAGAGAGTAAGGACGCTCTGGAGTTATTGCTGGACTAGCCAGTTCTAGCTGGTTCAGTAGAATCTACCTTATTCCATGGCATAGTAAAATAGCTTACAAATATTATACTTTATTATCTTTATTTCCCCCACAGGAAAATGGCCAGACTCACCATAGCTCAGAGGGTTGGATATATGATTTTCTTAAAAATAATATTTATTCTCATATTCTCCTACTCTGTATAGCTCTCCATTAGAATCTTCTTAGAATATATGGTGCCTCTCAATAAAAAAAGCCATACTTGGCTTTTGCAGGTGAACCTGAACTTTAGATTATACTCAAAAGAACTTGGGTATATTACAGAAATTGACATTTATGTATGACTAGCAAGCATTAAGTATGCAGATATAATAAATAATTGATTTCTAAATATTTTTCCTATTACGAGTTATAAGTTTTATGAGTCCTTGTGTCTAAGATTAATACTGTATTTAAAGAAAGTTAAAAATTCTTTCGGTTTTCCATGAAGTTTCAGCACCCCACAAAGGGTTAATAAGTATGCTTTGTAGACTTGTTACACCTTATTCTATAGCAAAGACCAACTCTAAATTGAAATTCCATTGTGCACATTTACTTAAGAAAACCATTTCAGTTAAAGTAATTAATACTGACCAACCATTATTGTTAACAAGTTTGCACTTTTTGGTAATGATTACATTTAATTCATTCCACTTCCCAGCAAAGGGAGGCTGAGAAGAGGCCCAGTCAGGCAGTTCACAGATCAGAGCACAGATCTGTGACTCTGTTTTCTATTATTTATGGGAGGTGAAAATAATAACAAGTTCGTGGTTATAGGGTAGATGTGAATTTATATGGCAAAAGATGTGCAGGTGGATTATGTGCTTGGAATGCCTGAGGGAGACCAGGAAATAAAATTGGAGCATTGATTCAGTATGCTGAGCCTAGGGGTCAAACTGCACAGCAAAATCTATGTCTGTATGATAACATATTTTAAGAAAAGGAGGAAGAAGTAACAGGAGACACAAATGAAAGAAAGCCATAATTCACTTTAGAATTAGAGTTTGGCTATCTGTAATGGCATTTCCACAATCTTATTGCAAGTTTCTTGTGTTCATTTGATGGGGACGGGGCCAGAGGGACACCTTGTTCTCTGTCACAATGTCTTTGCCAGATCTGTCTATAATGAATTTAACCCATTAATTTCATTAATTATAACACATTGGTATTATTATATGAAATCACTGTTTTCACAGGATACATGTTTTGAAAATACATTTTTCCCATTTAATCTATAAAAATTCAAGTGCTTATTTTATGTCAGGCACTGTACTGTGTCATAGAGGTACAATGATAAATAAAACAGATGCATCTACTCACATGGAATGATCATTCTTATGCTGGATGGAGAAGGAAAATAAATATAGACAGTGAAAATGATTATGGAGCATATACACAGAAAGAAATGACAGAAAATAAGAAATTAATTCTGGATAGGGTGAGCAGAGAAGCCTCCGAGGAGACGGCATTTGAAATAACACCTAAAAGATAAAAATAAAATTACAACTTCTAAACTGACAGAAGGCACTCCCAGGCAGGGAGAGGAAAGAGCTAGGGCAATGACTTTGAGATGAGACACATAGTAGTAGAGAGTTAAGAAAAAGAATACTCACACTCAGTGTGGCAGTAGCCGAGTGAGTGAACGTCTATGAAATAGTACTACAGAGGCAGGCAGAAGCCAAATTCTCAAGGCTGAGATCACAGTAAGAAATTGGAGTTTTATTCCAACTCAATAAAAGTCCTAATTATTCTAAGCAAGGGACTAACATGCTCTGTTTTACAATTTAATAGAACATTCTGTTTCCTGTGTAGAGACAAATGGAGGAGGGAGCATGTATACAACCATGAAGATGTGGATACCAACGGTACGGGGAAGAGAAAACAGTGGCTCAGACTAGAATAGTAGCAGTGGGAAAAAGTGGAGAAAAATCTGTGGCTCTGAGATGTATTTTGGACACAGATAAAAAAGGACTTGCTGATAGTCTAATGGATATGATGAAAGACGGAGAGAGAAAAGGAAGACTCTTAAGTTGTTGGCTCCCTTGTTTGAATAGATGGTGATGGCATTAACTGAAATGAGGATGACTAGATGAGAAACAGATTTTGTAGGTTAGTACATTTTGGACATGATAACTTTGAGTCATCCATCAAATAGACAGTTTTATATACAAATATGGAACTCAATGAAGAATCTGGCCTAGGAATATCAACATAAAACAGGAAAATCACCAGTATTTGATTGTGTTTAAAATCAAGAGGCTAGATGATGTTACCTAAAGAGAGAGAGCACAGACGGGGAAAAAAATAGATTTCGGGAAAGAAAGTTGAGGAACTCCAACATAAAGAGTTGAAGTAGATAAAGGAGGAGTAAGATAAACTGAAAAAGAGAAAAGTAAACCGGAAAGGAGAAACCTGAGATGCTAACCCAAAACAAGTAAAACAGTGGTGTCAATGGTGACAAGAGAACAGAGTATTTGAAAGAATAGGGAGCGGTTGCTGTGTGTAAGTACCATCATTGAGGAATCAAGGGAGGTGAACACAGAGATATGTCCATTGGAATTGATACCAGGATGATTTGGTGACCTTGAAAATGGAAGCTTCAGTGATGCGAGGGAGAAGAAAGTGAGATTAGAATGGGTCAGAATCTAAATGGGAGGTGAAGATGTAGATATTACGTGAGTATACTATATAAGAGAATTTCCTGTGAAATTAAACCAGGGTAATGAGCAGTAGTGGCATTAACAGATTTACTTTTTAGTAAACATGTTTTAGGTGCCACTGAGAATAACTGAATGAAATGAAAGCAATATTGTTAATAAAGAAAATATAAGAGATGATTATGGAGGCAATATCTTTGAGAAAGTAAGAGAGAATCAGATCCATAGCACCAACACAGAGGATTTCGCCTGACAGGAACAGAGATAGCATCTGTTACTTTGAGAATTTATGATATGAGCCATTTTTACTAAGGTTAGGTGATATCTCAATGTAGTTTTGATTCTCATTTCCCTGATGATTAGCGACAATAAGGATTGTTTATGTGTTTGTTGGCCTTTCTCTGTCTTTGTAAGAAAAGTTTCTGTTCATGTCTCTTGCCCAATTTTTTGTTTATTATTGTTTGTGATTCATTGAGGGTACCAAGACTTAGGTTATGCTGATTGTGTTTGTTAGTCCCTCTTGTAATTAAGTCCTGTCTATAAAAGGTGTGCCATACACCATGACCCCCACCCCCTTCTTCCTCCCCTCTCCCAGGTCCCTCATTCCCTGACCCCCCCCCCACCTTGTATTAGCTCACCTACTACCTTCATATTAGAATTGAGTACATTGGATTCTTACTTCTGCTTTCTTATGATGCTTTACTAAGCAGAATGTGTTCCAACTCAGTCTAGGTTAATGCAAAAGATGTAGTCTCCATCTTTTTTAATGGCTGCATAGTATTCCATGGTGTGTATATACCACAGTTTGTTAATCCATTTCTGTGGTAGGCATTGAGATTGTTCCCACATTTTGACCATTGTAAATTGAGCTGTGATAAGCAGTCTAGTGCAAACGCCCTTATGATAAAAGGATTTTTTCTTCGGGGTAGATGCCTAGTGATGGGATTGCAGAATCAAATGGAAGGAAATATGGAGAATACTCAAAGAACTCAAATTAGACCTCTTGCCCACTTTTTAATGGAGTTGTTTGATTTTTTTCTTCTTGATTTGCTTGAGATCTTTGTAAATTATGGTTATCCGTCCTTTGTTGGATGTGTAGCATGCAAATATCTTCTCCCACCGTATAGATTATCTGTTTGCTTTTTGACAATTTCTAGTCTTTCAAGACATATAGGAGTACAGAGATTATCAGCTGGAGTATGTTTATGTTTACGTTTCTTTTTGTAGTGAGAGGAGTTGGGAGGAGTTTGAAGAATAAAAGAGAGTATATAACATAGTTTCTATGGAGTGGGAGAGAAGATTTACTAGGGAATGGTAACAAAACCATAAACTATGTAAGGTACCCTTTTAAAATTGCAATTGGTAATTTAAAATAAAACGAGGCAAAGTGTTTACTTCATTTTATTTGATAATATTTATAGGCATAAAGAAGGAAGAAAATTAGATACAAGGATGGTTAGAATATTCACCAGTGAATGATTATAGTGAATTGAGAAATAGGAGGAGGAAAGTGAAGGTAGGACGGGCTGAATGAATGATGAAAAAGTGGACTGGTTTAGAGGTTTTAATGTGGTGTAAAATTGTTGACGTGAACTGATCGTAAAGGAAGCAGTGATAGATTGGGAAATATTTGAAGTTAAGATTTCAGATATAGTAGGTTACTAGTGATAAGATGCATGAACCATGGTGTGATTTTAGAAGCAAGTGGCTAAGGCTCTGGAAATTAAACATTGAAGACTGTGAGGCGAGTAAGGAAATTATTGACTAATTCTGTACGTGTCAGTCTCTTGAATGCGCAAGTCATCAGGAATATGACAGGGCTGGAGGTGGAGGTATGTGAGACTTCTGGGGGACCCAGAAAATCAGCAATACGGGGACATGTGTCACATGAAATGAAGATGAAAGATCGTGGGTGGGAAGAAAAAAATAAAATTACTTTAAATCATTAATGGGCAATAAGGGATCACCTAATACCTGGTCCTGGGGTAGGTAGGAAATAAATAGGAAAAACATCCTCCATTTAAGAGGCCCTTGGGAGAAGTAGATTTTTCTGACTTTAGTCAAAGAAAAGAGAATCAGAATAGATGCAACATTTCCATGAACACAGCAAATGGGTATGAGAGGGAGGGATGGGCTGGAAGATGTGTCCGATTAGAGGATGACAATGAATGATGATTAGACTCAAAAAAGCTCAAACCAATGCATACTCTGGAAAGCTTGGATTTGTTTTGTTGGTACGAGAAAAATCAAGATGTGACTTTCGATGGTGTTCGTGCTGAGGGGGCAGTGATTTTCAATCCCACACCATTGTGCCATGAAAGGGTATTAGGTGTGGTGTAAACATTTTTAAAGACCATTAATTAAATTATTTTTGATAGACGTTGATAGCACAGTAAGCATAGTCTTTTTTTTCTCTTTCTTTTGATCAACATAATTTATAAGTGCTGTGAGATTAAAAGAAGTTGAAAACCATTGTGATAGGTTGGTACAAGATGGAGGGAAATCAACGATAGGCAGTCCATGGTGCTATGACCCCTAGTTATCGTCATTTCTTGAAGTTCCAGATAGCCTAAGATCTTTGGCTACATCAATTTTATATTACCTATTGCAGAATTGTGGAATGGTGGGTGAAGTATATCAGTTGGAGGTGGTTTTCATAAGTATTTTACTATATATGTTAAATCTCTCACCTTCTTTTCTAGAAGTGAGATTTCAAATTTAGTCAGGGTTTAGCTTTCATAGGTTATATTTTATTTGTTTTCATTTTCCAATTCAATCACCTATAATATACTTTTCACTGATGTCTTTTAGAAATCTGGCTGCACCTGAAAGTAAGAACCGAAACACAAGGGACTCCAGTTTATCAGTTGCCTTTGACAGAAGAACTACTGTTCACTTTGTGACCCTAGTGAAATCTTAAGTAGAATCCTCAAAACTTCTAATCAAGAAATGATATTCTTGGGCAGCACCTGTGGCTCAAAGGAGTAGGACACCAGCCCCATATAACAGTGGTGTTGGGTTCAAACCCAGCCCCAGCCAAAAACTGCAAGAAAAAAAAAAAGAAAAGAAAAAAGAAAGAAAGAAATGATATTCTCATTACTTCTCTTAAGTCACCCTGAGAAAGTGATTTAATATACACTGATGCCAGGTCCATTATGTAGGTTTGGCATTGGTTATCTATGTAATTTCATCAGTGGTGCCCTCCCAAGCATATTCATTCCTCTTAGGAAATTTAAATCTCTGAACACCAAATAAATGCATAGTCAGTAGTCCCCTGAGTTCATAGAATGGCCTCGTCATAGCACAGGCTCAGTTTTCACTCTAATGCAGATATCTTTTTACTCATCTGATATCGGATCAGACATCCTACCTCAATGAACTGCACCTCTTCCCATCTGTGGGATGGGATATTGGTAAAGACCAATCTCACTGTCCTATCCTGAAGGGAGCAAAGGATTTTATAACAGTTAGTTGATTTCAATGAATGCTCAATAAAATTAAATATTTCCAGCCAGAAATTTCTCCTTTGTTTATTTCGATATCAAGTGAAAATACCTCTTTATATAAACCAATAGATAACTGAAACTGACACCAAACCATGGAGATGGAGACTTTTAAACTGAGTTTTGGTTTTTTTTTGTTTGTTTGTTTGTTTGTTTTTGAGACAGAGTCTCACTGTGTCACCCTTGCTAGAATGCTGTGTCATCTCAGGTCACAGCAACCTCAAACTCTTGGGCTTAAGTGATTCTCTGGCTTCAGCCTCCTAAGTAACTGGGATAACAGGCTCCTGCCGCAATGCCTGGCTATTTTTTTGTTGTAGTTGTCCTTGTTGTTTAGCAGGCCCGGCCGGGTTCAAACCCACAAGCCCTGGTGTATGTATATGGCTGGTGCCCTATCTACTGAGCTACGGTAGCCAAATCCAAACTGAGTTTTAAAACATGGATAGAAGCTCTGTAAATATAAGAAAAGGCTGAAGATTCACAGTATGCAAACTTATGCGTGACTGAAAAAGGATGAAGTATTTAGGAATCAATTTTAAAGTTCAGTGTGGTCATGGTGAAGTGTGTAGGGGTGTGTGCGTGTGTGTGTTTGTCAGGTTTCTGGGAGGTAAAGATATTTGGAGACATAAAACACAAAAAAACCATTTCCGTATGAGCATTCCATTTTTCCAATAAATTGTGTTTCAGTAAAAAGTGATCTTCAGTTCTCAGATATTTTTCACATGTGTAGTACCAGAATATAATCTTTGAATAACACCCTGGGACTCATTTGAGGTGTCTCTAGTGACGCTGGAGTGCTCACAAGGACAAGAGAAAAGTCACTGCATTATAGGAAAAGTTAAATTGCTTGATTTGTATTGTTCATTGAGCTTTGCACCTATGGTTACCTGTCAATTCAAGATAAATGAATGGGCTCAGCACCTGTGGCTCAAGTGGCTAAGGTGCCAGCCACACACACCTAAGGTGGTAGGTTTGAATCCAGCCTGGGTCCACCAAACAACAATGACAGCTGCACCATTGTGGTGGGCGTCTGTAGTCTCAGCTACTTGGGAGGCAGAGGCAGGAGACTTGCTTGAGCCCAGGAGTTGGAGGTTGCTGTGAGCTATGATGCCACAGTGCTCTACCCAGAGTGACAGCTTGAGGCTCTGTCTCAAAAAAAAAAAAAAAAAAAGATAAATGAATAGTGTCTAAGGATCATTGTGAAATATAAGGGAATAGATTGGAATTTGTGAAACTGCTACTGTAACTATGGTAGCAAGTACAAGAGCCTTTCACCTCTAGCAAAATAGTTTTTTACCTCATGTTGAAAATACAACTTTTATATGGGTACAGCATTACTATAAGAAAGATGTGCCTATAGATTCTAATATGATTTGAGAAAAAAGTTGTTAAGGCAAAAGTAAAGTGAGGGATCTAAAACTGGAGAATTAAATGCCAGCCGAGGATAGTTTGATAATTTTAGGAAGAGGTTGAGCTTAATAAATGTCAAGATTACATGGGAAGCAGCTTCTTCCAATAAGAGGCAGCAAGTTCCCAGACAGCATTAAGAAAATCATTAAGGAGAAAGCGTATCTTCCTGAACAGGTTTTTAATGCAGATAAATGTATCCTATTAAAATAGGAAAGGATAAAGTAACTCTATTGTTTTGTGCAAATGCAGTCGAGTTTTTGATGAGGACTGCCCTTATCTATAAAGTTGCTAACCCCAGAGCCTTGAAGGGAAAGGATGAACACTATCTACCAATCTTCTGGTTGCTTCAGAAGAATTCCTGTATGAGAACACATTTTCTGGGTTGCTTCCATAAATGATTTGTCCCTGAAATCAGAAACCCTGCCCTTCAAAGTTTTTTTTTTTTTTGGTATGTTTTGTTTTATTGGACAATACCCCTGAAAGCCCAGAATCCCATGAGTTCAACACTGAAGGTGTAGAAATGATCTACTTGCTCCTAAACACAATGTCTCTAATGTAGCCTCTAGATCAAAGGGCCCTAACAGGCTCATTGCACACAGTACTCCATGGAAAGAATTGTCAACACTATTGGAGAGAACTCCAGTAGGGAGAGCATATCATGAGTGTCTGGAAGGATTACACCATTGAAGATGTCATAATTCTTATAGAAAAAGCCGCAAAAGCCATCAAGCCTGAAACAATAAATTCCTGCTGGAGAAAACTATGTCCAGATGTTGTGCATGACTTCACAGGGTTTATGACAGAGCCAATCAAGGAAATCATGAAAGAGATTATGAAAATGGCAAAAAAAAAAAGGTGGGGAATGAAGCATTTCAAAATAGGGGTCCTGGAGAAAGTCAAGGGCAAACCGACGTCCCACCAGGGGAGTTAACAGAAGATGACTTGAGGGAGATGAATGTTTTCAAACAAGTGCCAGACAACGAGGAAGAAGATGTAGAAGATTCAACGCCCGAAGACAAATTGACATAAGATAATCTGGCAGAGGCTTCTCATTATTCAACGCTGCTTTTTACTCATTTTATCACATGGACCCTTCCACGTTATAGGCACCAAAACTAAAGCAAATGGTGGAAGAAGAAGTGATACTACTTAGAAATACTTTTAGAGAAATGAAAAAACAAAAGAGTCAGCAATTCCGATGTATTTCTTGAGGCCCAGTGTGTCGAGTGTGAGCAGGCCTTCCAGCTGCCTCCCCTGCCACACCTGCCACCTCTTCTGCCTCTTTCAGTAAGAAGCTTCAAGACCAACCCCTCTTCTTCCTCTTCCACCTCAGACTGAAAGATGATGGAGACAAAGTGTGAAGAGGACAAAGATGGAGACCTCTATGATGACCCATTTCCACTCAATGAATAAAATATATTTCCTCTTCCTTATGATTATCTTAATAACATTTTTTTCTAGCTTACTATATTGTCTGAATACAGTATATAAAATACATGAAATGTGTATTAATTGTTAATGTTATCAGTAAAGCTTTGAATCATCAGTAACCTATTAGTAAAGTTTTTGGGGAGTCAAAAGTTGTACATGGATTTTTGGTTGTGGTGCTCCTTGTTTAAGAGTCAAGTATATTTTAGGGTGTCAATGAAGGGTCATCAAACATCTTCACATTTCCTAGCTTTTTATCCAGATATTTCTTAGTACACAAACAAAATAGGCAATGTTAACATTTTAAAATATCTTAAATGTCTTTATTTCCTAGTAAACTAATGAAAATTTCTTTATAATTGTGGTAGAAATATATTTAAATGAGTGTTTTTTTTCCTCTCTCAAAATGTAAATAAAATATTCCTTTAAAATTAGGTTATGAATCCTACATTTTCTTTCCTATGAATCAATGACATACTACTTGGCCTTAAAAACAATTCTGAAAAAGTTTGGATTCCCAAACAGCTTCTGCACAAGAAATCAAAAGAAGTGTGAAGTCAGAGAAGCAAAAGGAAAAATGAGATTAAAAAGCACAGCGGATTTTGAAGGCTGCTTTTGTCAGCAAGTCATGATAGGTGAAAGAAATAAGTTGGAGTTTCATGCCCAATACTTGTGAAATAGACCTAAATTTAGGACCAGAGACAAAGGTGGAATCTAGTGCAGTTCTGCTGCTCATTCACTCTTGGCAATCTGAATACCGAAAGGCACCAAGACAGAAAAATAGAATAGGCTAGCATACCAGCTGCAGAACCTGGTTTTAAATCCTCATAGTTCCCTGGCTTTGTGAGTGACAAGCAAGTTACTTAAGCACTCCAAGGCCCTTGTTAATTGTATGTAAAAATAATACAAAACAACCAAAAAGCAATTAACAAAATGGTACTATTGAGTCCTTACCCATCAATAATTTTGAAACTGAATGAATTAAATTCTCCAACCAAAGGCATTGAATGCTGAATAAATAGTTAAACAAGACCAAACTATACGGGGCCTCCAAGAGATCCATTTCACCTTAAATGACTCTCATAAACTAACCGTGAAGGAGTAGAAAAAGGTATTTCATGTCAATGAAAATCAAAAGAGGGAAGAGGTATATTTATTTTTGTTGAAATATACTTTAGGTCAAAAATTCTAGAAAGAAAAAAAGAGGGTCATTATGTACTGATAAAGGGATCAATTAATTCATCAAGAGAATATGATAACTGTAAAAATATATATGCACTCAACATTGGCACTTAGCTATATAAAGGAAGCATTATGAAATCTGAAGCTTTCAATCATCAACAAGCTATTAGTACAGTTTTAGAGGAGTCAAAAGATGTACATGGATTTTTGGCTGTGCAGGAGGTTGAGGGAGAGGTAGACAACTACACAATGATAATAGGGGACTTCATTGCTGAATTTTTAAATATTGGATGGATCATTCATATAATCAATAAGGAAACTTGAACACTTTACACTAAATAGGCCTAAAGAGATATACTGAACATTATACTCAATAGAAATAGAATACACACTCTCAAGTGCACATGGAAAATTCTCCAAGATAGATCATAGGTTAGACCACGAAACAAATTGTAACAAGTTTAAGAAGATTGAAATCACATCATGTATCTTAATCAACAATGGTATGGAACTAGAAATTAATAACAAGCAGATCATGGAAAATTAACTAATACATGGAAATTAAACATATGCTCCTGACCAACTATTAGATAAAAGAAGAAATTAAAGGGAAAATTAAAATATATCTTGGGACAGAGGAAAATGAAAAAAAAAAAAAACCTAAAATTTGTGAGATGCATCAAATGCAGTTGTAAGAGAGGTGTTTATAGCAATATATGATACATCCAAAAAGAAAAGATACCAGATAAACAACCTAATGCTATACATTAAAGAACTAAAAAAAAGAAGGAGCTTAAAGTTAGCAGAGGGAAAAAAACACTGAAGAGCAGAATGATAAGATAAAGACAAGATAAAATGCAGACAATAAAATAAAGAGTTCTCCTCAAAAAGAAGTGAGGATCAATAAAACTCAGAGCTTTTTTCAAAAGTGAAACAAAATGGACAAGCCCTTAGCTAGATAAACTAAAGAAAAAAAAAAGGAGAGACAGAAAATGTAAAGAAAGAAATGACAGATAAGACATTACCACTGACGCCACTGAAATACAAAGGAAAGGATCGTGCAAATCTACTATAAACATATAAACAATTTCTAAGAAATGGGTAAATTTCAGAAAGCATATAATCTGCCAAGATCCAATATCTTTGCCAGTTTTTGACCTAGGCAGTCTTAATCCAAGTGGCATGATTATATTGGGAAAACAACTTTCTTTTCGACATACCCATATTCTGTGTAGTGTATTTTCAAAATTCTGGCAGAAACAAGAAAAAAATTCCATTGTCTTCACAAAAGAAACTTTGCCTAAGATAAAACTCTCTGGTCACCAATTTTGCTTTAAAACTTTGTAGATTTTATTGTTTAACTTCTTGATTTTAATATTACATATTAGTCTGAATTTTTACCTGAATATTCTTTGTTTAAATATAACTTTTTTTCTGGCTTCTTATAGGTTGTTTGCCTATTCTTGAAATGGAAAAATTCTAAATATCTGCTTGCCTGTGAGTCTACTTTCATTTTCTTTTTTTCTGGATGAAACAAGATCTTTTAGCCTTTATACTTAACTTTTTTTTTTTTTAAGTTAGGACAGGTTTTGTTTGAATTAGATAACCCTTTGAACATTGATCCTTTTTTTGGGGGGGAGGAGGTTTGAACCCGTCATCTCTGCACCTCCGGCATATGGAGCCCGCACCCTACCCTTATGAGCCGCAGGTGCTACCCTGATCCTCTTCTATTTTTTATAGTCCTTAGGAACATTTATAGTTCTGTTTCCTATACATTTCGTCTTCTCTTTCATTATTTTTTATCCTATCCTTTCATTTCTTCTCTGTTTCCAGACTTAGGTGCTGCATATTTTCATAATGCCCATGATAGTCCTTATATTTTCTAATACAAATTTTATTTCTATTATTTTGTTTTAAGTCTTCGTGAACTGTTTTTTTTAATCTTAGTCATTTACTTTTTATACTTTGTGGTTACAATTTAACCTTTCTATGGCTTTCAAATATGTCTAAGCATGTATATAAGCAGGAAAAATGTTTCCTATAAACAATGGAAATATCAGTAAGTACAAAGTAAATCAGAAATACTAGAGAGAATGGAGTTAGCAGACAAGGACCATTACATAGATGTTTTTTATATGCCTAAGGATTTAAAGGAAAAGTTGAACATGACGAGAAGATAATAAAACATATATAAAAAGAAACTTCTAGAGATAAAAAAATTAAAAGGAAAAATAACCATACCTATAATTATAATTGTATGTTTCAACACTCTTCTCTCAGTAAGAAAATAATGAGGCACAAAAATTAGTAAGAAAGTTAAAAACACTGTTAGCAAATTGGCATAATTAACATCTGTAGGACCCTTCAGCCAGTAATGGTGAAAAACATACTCTTTGCAAGTGTACATGGAAAATTTATCAATATTGATTATTTGATAGAACCTAGTACAAGTCTCAAGAAATTAAAATTTGAAGTCATATAGAGAATGTTCTCTTACTGTGATATAGTATATTCAGAAATCAACTAGAACCCAGGAAATCCCATGATATTTTGAAATTAAGCAATACACTTCAAATAACCTATTTGAAAGCAAAATATGGAAATTACAAGAGAATTAGAAAATATACTTAACTAAATTGTAATGGAAAGAAACAACCATCAAAATGGAGAGAATATAGTTAAAATAAATTTAGAATAAACTTTATATATTTAAATACATATATTGAAAAATTTAAAATCAATGATCTAAACTTCAAGTTTAAAAAGAACTGAAAAATAAGAAGAAACCAAAGTGAGTGGAAAGAAGAGAATAAGAAAGTTAAAAGTAGACATTTAAAAATGAACAAATAAAAAAGAAAATTAATAAGGGTTTTGAATCTTCAGCCAGAATGGTAAAGAATAAAATAAAGAAAGAAACCCAAATAAGCAAATTACCAAAATTGGAAATGGAAGAAAGTTCATCACCACATATTCTGAAAATATTAAAAAAAGATAATAAGGGAATAAAATAAACAACTTTTTGCCAATAATTCAAATTAAAGTGAACGTATTCCTTTATAGACACTAATTTCTAAACTGACCAAATGATACAATATGTTAGAACTATTTGAATGGCCTTTTATCTATAAAAGAAATTAAATTTGCAAGTAAAAATTTCCCTTCAAAGATAACCCCAGGCTTTTATGAAGTCATTGAAAATTCACTTCATATAAAAAAATACCAACACTATCAGAATATATGGGAGTATAGAATGCTTCCAATATGTACAAATTCCAATGCTCATTTTACGAAGTGAGCATTGTCTTGAAACCTAATGAAGCAAACACACAATAAAGAGAGGAAATTACAAAGACTCTTCATGAATACGATCACAAAGATCCTCAACAAAATACTAGCAAATTGACCTCACATTATGTATACTAAAAAAGAAAAAATGGAGTTTATTCTAAAAGCACAAGGATGATTTGTCAATTATCAATGCAATTAATCACAGTAGGAAACTAAGGAATTGTGACCATCTCAATACATGCAGAAAAACAATTTGACAAATTCAATACTCATTTATAATAAAAGCTCTCAATAAACTAGGAAGAAAAGGAAATTTTCTGAATTTGATGATAGTATCTGTAAAAATACCTACAACGTATAATTAGTAGTGAAAGAATTAACACTTTTCCCCTAAAATTGCTAAAATTAGAAAAAAGGTAAGACTGTCTACCCTCTCCATCAATATTTAACATTATACTAGAAGTTCTGATCAGAGCAGTCAAGCAAGAAAAGTTAATTAAAATTAGATAAATAATTAGATATTGATTTGAAATAAAGAAATAAAATGGTATTTATTAATAGATAGTATAAAGTATGCATAGAATAACCTTAGAATCTACAGAAATTGTTACAATTAATCTGTTAAATAAAGAGAAGAGAGAATAACATATCTTGGTCATATATTGAAAGTATCATAAACTTTTCCTTTTCCCCAAATTCAACATGTTATCCTGTCAAAATACTATAAAGTTGTTTTGTGGAAATTGACAAAATGGATTTTCAGTTTATGTGGAAATGCAAAAGACCCTGGAATAACCAAGACAAAAAAAGAACAAATCTAGAAAAATTCTGGATTTGTTAAAAAGAGCAAATCTAGAAAAATTTTGCTATTTTATTTCAAGGCATCACATAAAGGCATAGTAATCATGAAAGCATAGAAGTAGCTTGAAATTAATGGTATAGAAAAGAAAGTCCAGAAATGGACCTCTAAATATCTGGCCAATAGATTTTTTACAAGGATGCCAGTGTAGTTCTAAGTTCAAAGGGTAATCATTTTAGTGAATAATACTAGAACAGCTATATACCACAGACAAAACTCAATTCTCTATCCCACTACATATAAAATTTTACTTGACATCTATTATAAACTTAAATGGAGAAACTAAAACTATAAAACTTTTCTAGGAGTGAACATAACAGTATTTTTGACCTCGAAGTAAGAAAATATATTTATTTATTTATTTAATTTTTACAAAAACCATTTATACATTTTATTGGCGTTTTGTCTTTTAAGTTCATATGTAGAAGTTATAGTTATTTATTTTAATTTCAGGACATTAAAGAGTACACGTTTTGTTCACAGAACTTTGCGTTTGTACATATTGAGTCAAAGTTGTAAGTGTACCCTTCACCCAGATAGTGTGTACTGTATCCAATAGGTGTGAATAGAACACAAAAGCACTAATCATCAAAACATGAATCAATTACATTTGTATTAGAATTTAGAAGTTTGCTCTTTGAATGACACCATCAAAAAAAAAAAAGAAAGCTGCACATTGTACAGATCGAAGTAAATTCTTCACAATGCATATATCTTACAATATGTACAAAACTCTACCTAATTGATAGGAATATAATAATTTAATACAAATAAAAAAATTTGAACAGACACTTTGGCAAAGAAGATGTACAAATAAAGCATATAAAACATTGTTATTCATGAGGGAAAATGTGAACTTAAATCTCAATGAGTTACTAACACACACTTAATAGGATGGCTAAGATTAAAAAGACCGGAAATACCAAGTCTTGGTGAGGACAATTGTTCTTGGTTGAACAATTTGAACTCTTATTTCTAGCTACTGGGAATGGAATGGAACATAACCCCTCTGGAAAACAATCTGATGGTTTCATGTGTAATTGGAAATTTACTTATTTTGTGACCCAACCGTCCCTTTTCTAGTTATTTACCCTAAAAAATGAAAAGATACGTCCACAATGAGATAGGTGAACTCATAGCAGCTTTATTTTATAATAGTAAAAACCTGGACACAACCAATGTGCAGCCAAGTGAGTCTGTAAACAGATTGTGCCGTCACCCTACAAAGCAAGTAAAATTCAGCAATCCCAACGCAAACTACTAATTCACACAATGCAGATAATGTTTGAAAACATTACACCCTGTAAAAGAAGTCAGACAAAAAAGGTCACACTGGATACTTTCATTTATGTGAAATCTAAAAGAGGCAAATTTAATTATTTCATGAAACCAAGATAATCAATATTATCCTGGGGTCAGAAATGAAAGCACGAGATTGAGTGCAAAGTGGTGTAAGGAAACTTTCAGGATAATGGACACCTGCTGTATACTTACCAGGATGGTATTTATGCAAAAATATATATTTGTTTTCAAAATTCCTCAACTTCTGCACTTAAAATACCTGCATTTTATTTTACAGAATTTATGCCTTCATAAAGTTCATGTAAAAAGTTTTAAAATATTCTCATCAACAAATTAAGAAAATAATAATCCAGAAAGCTTTTTTTTTTCCAAAGTGTACTGAATTGTAAATGAGTCAGTCCTAATATATCCATGTTAAAATAAGTCAAAATTGCAAAGTAACCTGAATTTGTCAAGTATATCACTTTAGGGGCAAGTGCCTTATTCTTCAGGCATTTCGATTTTACATTTCCTATATTGTTCATTTCCAACTTGCTTCTTTTTGTTAAAGTAGCCATTTTAAGATAAACCACAGGTCACAAGCTGTCTATTTTTTTTTTTTTTTTTTTGTTTCTTCAATATAGTGACAGGGGAAGTAAACATTTCCAGTTCTTCTCCCACGAATGCCAGGTCACAATCAGAAAGATCTTTGGTTACTGTCATAGGTAGCGGCCTGTCTTTTTCAATGGGAAGAATGCATTAATCCATCTGATAAAGGGCAGTTTAAGGAAGGTGAGCACAGCTCAGGGCTCTTTAATCTGTCAAATCCTATTTTCTTTTACCTTTGAAATGTTCCAGAATACTCTTTACAATCTGTCATAGGTAAGTCTAACATCTCACCCTGGAGTTTACGTTAGCCTTTAATAATATTATTGGCAGACATAAAGCCAAGTTACACAAAAATGTAGTCTATGAATTTTTGTATTATTAGTGTCTGAAATGCATTATAAATTTACCTTTCCTGTCTTTGTTAGTTGACCTTATTCTCACATATACTCTCTATTTCTAGCCTATGAAGAGAAAAATAGAAGACTTTTTGCTGAATAAATAAATTTATGTTTAAATTGTTTCCAGAGTGAAAACAAACTATGGGATATTTACAACAGCTCTTCTATTATAACGTGGAAATTTTATCAAGAACATAGTAAACACTATTACAAAGTAAACAAATCCTTCCAAAATACGTGGAAATAATACTTTTCCATGTGTGTACAATCTTCAAACCATAAGTTGCATACGTTAGTACATGGATTAGATGTTTCCTTCTTTGAAACTCTATGCTACAAAACCAAGAGAAATTTATGTGCAACTAATGTAATTATTTCAGGGAATTATAAAATTTTAAATCTCTTCTAGATATTTCCTCTTAGATAAATCTCCAGTGACAATTTTATCCCCAAATCCCTGGCCGTATCTCAAAATCCATGTGACTTAATTAGCCACTCAAACAGTTGGAGATCAATTTATTGGAAGTGGTAATATTTCTAGTTGTGCTTAGAGGATATGCACTAATACAGCTGAAAATATGTTTCAGTTTAACAATTACTCAGTAAGTTTTTTCTTCCTCTCTACCCACAATATTTATTTCTCTACTGCAATATAGTTACTACTAGAGATGTGATATTCAGGGGGTAATTCATAAGTACTTGTGGTATAATCACACATTCAAAAACACTTACATCCAGGGTGTTCATAAAGTTAGTGTGCAATTTAAAATATTTGTTTATTTTAGTATTGGCCTTTAGGACATCTTGGCCTACATAAACCAATTGGTAAGTAGATGCATTCAACATTAACCATGAACTTGATAGTACTAAATGCTCTGTTAATATGGCATGGTAAGCACAAGGAAATATTAAAGCCACTACCTTTAATTTCTTTTATATATATATAAAACACACACACATAAAACAGAGACTACTAAACCATAGCTACATCATCTAGCTACAGAAAAGGGAAAGATAGCAATTTTGAAAATAATCAGAAGAGAAAACTAAATAATTTCTGTGTGCTGGGTATTGTTATTAGGAACTTCAATTTTAAGGTTAGTATTATGCCCATTTAGCAAAACGGGAAGGCTGAAGATTGGAGAAGTTAAGATACTTGCCCAAACTCAATGCTTAGAATTCAACACTAAATGCAATCCGGTTCTAGATTTCAACAAGTATTTATCAGTATTAAAGCTGTTGAGACATTTAGCCAAATAAAATGTTGGTCCTGTTTTCCTTATGGATTTTTTCAGCAGTTAAAGAAGAAATGATAAGTGACATGGAATTAGACTGAGATCTGCAGAGCCATGTTCTAAGGAGGCCTTTCTTACATTCAGAAATTTAGGGAAAGATGTAAGGCATAGATAGGAAAGTAAGAGTATGAAGAATAATGTCTCATACCCAGCATAAGGTATTTTATAGTCCACAAGTGGGCTATCATCAGATCCATTGACATAAAGACTGTGTAGCTATCCCATGAGTATAAACAGCTCAGATTGGATGCTCAGAGGTTATAACCAAAAGGAAATTCCTCCAGCTCCAAAAACAGATTTTCTCAAGAGAATTTATTCTCTCTTTCTTGTAAATCATGTTATTTTTCACAAGGAATTCTTCTGAGAATAACAGAGTATATGTAAAGTTGATATATGTTTCCCAATATAATTTACATAAGTGGCTTTGAGACAAATAATTTCATACAAGAAATTTGTCTTTCAAAACTGCAAATTTTATTTAATTCCTTTTCTCAATCTATTTCATAAATATTAGTAAGTGGATTAAATTTTAGTCAACATAGGCACATATATATTTCTTCCATTAAAAATTATATCTCATTTGGGAGGCCCAGGAGGGTAGATAGCCTGAGCTCAGGAGTTTGGGACCAGCCTCAGCAAGAATGAGACATCTCTCTCTAAAAATAAGTGCTGTGGCGGGTGCCTGTAGTCCCAGCTACTTGGGAGGCTGAGGCTAGAGGATCACTTGAACCCAAGAGTTTGAGGTTACCGTGAGCTATCATGCTATAGCACTCTACCAAGGTCAAAAAAGTGAGACCCTGTCTCAAAAAAAAAAAAATTATAGCTTAGTGAGATATTAATGTCTTGGATTTTACAAACAAGAAAGATATAAGTGGATTTGACCTTTTTCTTTACTATTAGGCAATTTAAGATTTTAGAACAGAAATATTATTTGCATTTAAAGATATAAATTTCTTCTCAAAAGATATACATCTGACTTTTGAAATCCAGCCTTTGCACAGTTTTAACATCCTCCCTCCCCTTTCTGAAGATTAGAAAAAGGAGGAATATCTAGTGTTTAAAATAAAGGATATAAAGAGAAGTCATCAAAAGCACAAATATAAGGGCTATCATAGGAAATAAAGACAATTTGAGTCTTCATTTCAGCCAGCTACTTGCGGGGGGGTGGGGGGTGGGGGGAGGTATGGAAGTTAAATAAAACTTCTAAAAGTAAGAATACTGAAAACTATTTCCTGTATTATATTCCCAATTTTACTTTTTGGCCGAATTATTCCTTGAGGCTAAACTCCAAAAGCAAGATCCTATAGCCAACCATTTGTCACTCTTGCTTAGGAAAACACAGTGTGATTGTGTAGGGCAGAGGCTAGACATCTACATGGAAAACAAGACATTTCATCAGACTACCAACATATATAGATCAAGAATATACGCTCCCAGATTCCACATGGACCATGTCAAAGCCCTGACCTAAAATCAAAGCATTTGTAGGAGCATAATAAATAAGAGATGAAATGTCTTAATACCCCAAAGTTGACATATTTAGTGAATTTCTTAAAATAAAACATTTCCAGATTATTTTTGTTCCACCTCGTTGTTATTTAAATGCCTGCCATGAATATCCAAATATATCCTTCTAATCTTTACCCAATGGTCATTTTAACTCCAGCATAATGATTGTATTGACAGTTATGCCTTTATGTTAATACGTAGTTTATTTTGTACAGTTTTCTAACATTCCTCATTTGTGTACTGGGATATAAAGTTCTGGAATTTGCCCTGTTATTTGTAATTACTATCTAATAGTAGCATATTTTAAAATGGAAGATTTGTTTAGTTTCTGTATTAATGGCCAGAAAATATAGGATATGCACATAAGAAAAAAAAATAGTAGAACTAAAGAGGAGACCATTAAATTCATACCTAGGGCTCACATTTCACTGACTGAGTTCCAGGTCCAGAATTCCCCTCCCAGTGAGGTTTGCTATAGTTTGGAAGGATTTCCAGTGCTAAATTAGCAGATCATTGCCATCTTTATTCTCCCAACCCAAAACATGTTGTCCCAAATTTTTTCACTGTTAAGACTTTGGAGTGAATAATTCTGCTTGATGAAAGTTGGAGACATGAATCATTGGGGGAGTTGAGAGACCTTTTCAATCATACATAATTTTGCAAAACTTTGCAAAACTTGCTTGCAAAACTCAAGCAATAGGGTGCTACTCCAAACTAAAGAGAAGTCTTGATTGGACAAGACATGTGACAGAAGCTGAGAAAAATACTTAAGCTAATGAACTGAGATGTCTAGATAACTAAGCTATAAATCAGTCAAGTCCAGATGACATTATAAACCACAATTATAATGCTCTCGTGGAGAAGTATGCTATTGTGGTTTCTAAAGTATTCTGAGCTTTTGAGAGATTTCGAGGATGGAAATCTATTTATAGTCATCCAGTGCTATTTATAAAGGGGAGAGGGATTGTTTTGTTGCTATTAAGGTTAAAAATTTCAGCATAAGACAGCAATTTTAAAAATGCCACTTAAGAAATTTAAAATTGAAAAAACCCAACTCTTATGAGAATCTATATTGCACATGTCGAAGCTGCTTAACATTCTGTGGCATTGGCTTCCAGACTGTCGGGTTAGTTTTACTACAGTGTCGTTCAGTGATGCTGAAATCTCACCCCGCCGCCCAGGCACAAAAGCAGCATGTTACCCACCGAAAATGACATGGAAAATTATACAGGATAGATGCACAAAATGGCATGTTTCTCCAAATGAATTTCTCCAAATAAATTCTCCAAAGTAAAAGCAAATTAGGAAGAAAAATTCACACAATGACCCTCCTTGCTTCTTACACTCTTAAACTCCCCCTCTTAAACTCTTCCATTTAAATGCCAAATTTCTAACTGGAAAAAGAAGTTTGTTCTTCTTAGCTAAGTATCTCAAGAATGGAAGAAAAAGTATCCAATGTACACAGTCCTATTTTGAAACTAATTTATAGCTTTCATAGGAATGTCATAACTTAATTATAGCCTTAGACTATTGGGAGTGGGGAGGGAGAAGGGAGGGGAGGGGGTAGGTAGGTGGAGGGATGGTGATTGGAGGGGTCACTTCTATGGTTTATCCTACAAGGGTACAAGTGAATCTTTCTAAAAGCAGAGTATGAATGTCTTAACTCAATAACAAAAAAAGTGATATCAAGGCTACATTAACCAGTTTGGTGAGAGTATTTCAAAATGTATATGAAAACACCACACTGTACCCCATGATTGCATTAATGTACACAGCTATGATTTAATAATAAAAAAAGAAACTAAAAGCCCAATTTCTATATTTTGTTTTGCCCTATAGTTGGGCTATTCTTTAATTCTTTTATATTTTTGTGCAGTCAATTTGCAAGACAAAGAAAAACCTGTGTACTTTATTTTCACATAGCCTACCTGAGAACATCAGGCAGCTTCCAGCAATTCATGAAATTATATAAGGTTTCATAAATTAAATGGGAGACAAGAAATACAACAGAAGAGACAAACTTGGGCTGTTGCCAAGCCCCAAAATGTTTTCTCTTTTTATGGTTAAGACACAAATTTGCCTTCAAATCTACTTTCAGTCCATTAAAAGAGAGAAAACTGAAGGACTAATTATCAGGATGTATAATGTTAAAATTGACCAACTTATGACAAATAATAATAATAACAGCAAATATCTAATACGGTAATTCTTTCTTTTCTTTTTTTTTTTTTTTTTTGAGACAGAGTCTCACTATGTTGCCCCCAGTAGAATACCATAGTGTCACAGCTCACAGCAACCTCCAACTCTTGGGGGTATTCTCTTGCCTCAGCCTCCCAAGTAGCTGGACTACAGGTGCCTGCCACAACACCCAGCTATTTCTTGGTTTTAGTTGTCATTGTTGTTTGGCAGGCCTGGACTGGGTTTGAATCCCCCAGCTCTGGTGTATATGGCTACTGCTCTAGCCACTGAGCCTCTGATACAGTAATTCTAACATGTCAGGTGTGATTCTAAGCATTTTATAAACATCGACTCACTTAATCCTCATAATAACTCTATAATGTAGACTCTGTATTTATTCTCATTTTACAGATGAAGAAATTGAGGAAATAGAGATTAAGTAGCTTGCCTAAAGTCACATGACTATACTCAGTGCCATTTGGATCTTAATCTGTGCAGTCTAACTTCAAAGTGCGTGATCCCAGTTCTGTCATATCGCCTGCAGAAAAATACAGGTATTCTAAAAATGGGGGGAAAGTTCTCATTTTCATGATAGTACCGAGTTCTCAAGAAAATCCTTATAGGAGACTGCACAATAATTTGAAAGGCACCACCCTCAAATAGATACACATATCTCAACAAAATGCAAATCAGTGAAATTAGTCTGCAGAAAATCTGTTCCTGTCAGCATAGGGATTACTTTCGGTTATGGTGGCCTTTCATGGTCAGCACTGGAGGTGGTGCTGTGTGAATCAATTTGAAAGAATAAGTAGCTTTCTAGGGGTAGACTGTGTGAGGAAGATGGGAATTATTTTTAGACATTTTTTTTTTTTTTTAGACAGAGTCTCACTATGTTGCCCTGGGCATCACAGCTCACAGCAACTTCCAACTCTTAGCCTTCAGCGATCCTCTTGCCTCAGCCTCCCATCTAGCTTAGGGTGACCAGATTTTAACATCTGTGAGGCGGGACAACATGGCTGGGGGGTGGAGCGGGGGCGGGGCAGGGGACGGGGCAGGGCAGGGCCTGATAACAATGCAAACTTTGATAAGCAGTTCTCAATAATCACTTCTCAGCAATTATTTCTTATTGCAGTTTAACATTATAAAATTAACAAAAATAATATAAAACTCATATTCTGGTGAAATAGCCACATGGCAGCCGAAAACCGTATATCCCCTTCTTGTCCTCCAGCCTGCTGGTGCATTCTTTCCAAAAATCAGGACTTCTTTAAAACTCCACAGGACACAGGACAAATTGTTGAAAATCGGGACGTCTGGTCACCCTAATCTAGCTGGAACTGTGGGCACCTGCCTCAATGCCTGGCTATTTTTTTGTTGCGGTTGTCATTGTTGTTTAGTTGGCCTAGAAGGGATCTGAACCCACCAGCCCAGGTGAATGCGGCTGGCGCCTTACCCACTGAGCTACAGACACTGACTAGATAGTGTTTTGTTTTTGTTTTTGTTTTTTGTTTTTTGTGCTTTTTGTAGAGACAGAGTCTCACTTTGGTGGTAGAGTGCCATGGCGTCACAGCTCACAGTAACCTCCAACTGCTGGGCTTAGGTGATTCTCTTGCCTCAGCCTCCCAAGTAGCTAGGACTACAGGCGCCCGCCACAATGTCCAGCTATTTTTTCGTTGCAGTTTGGCCAGGGCTAGGTTTGAACACACTGCCCTTGATATATGGGGCCAGCACTCTACGCACTGAGCCACAGGCACTGCCTAGACAGTGTTTTTTAAACAAGAACTAAGACTTGAATGCAAAGGAGGAGTCAAAACCATAAGGAAACCAGGACTACAGGTTAACTCAATCATGTTCCAGCGCACAAACTAGTCCTCAAATCACATATATGCCCTGGCAAAGATCGGATTGGCAGAATCCCCAGCTGCATCTACAACTCTTGTAAAGACCTAAATTCCGGATTCTGCCTACTGAGTTCAATTCTCTGGGTGAAATCTGGAAATTCATAAATTTTAAATAACTGACGGAATCGAACTCAGATATTTCAAATTGAAAGAGATTTCCTTAGGTCCATGTCACTTACCCCGAAAACCTTGAGAATCGGCCTGTGACTATCAACAGGTTTTAAAGCAGCAAATTCTCTAATAAAAGAATAAAGTCACAGGGCACCCTACGAACTTCATATTCAGATTGGGGCTGCATTTCTGTTGAACTCTTCTTTCAGTAAGAAAGCATTTAATTACTTTGAAACCGCTAACTTGGTAAGAGCATATAAATGCAACCAAAATATCCCTGCCTGCTTTGGAAAAACAAAAAATCATGTGCTAATGTATTGAATTTTTAAAGAGACATATTTTGTATATAATTAACACACGAAGTGAAAGCCTGTCTTCAAAAAATATCGTTAACATGTAGTTTTCATTAAATCTCAGATAAATCCAGGCATACGGTTTTTAGACTTATGAAACTGTTTAAAACTGAGAGGCTGGCCCACTTACTGCTGGACACTTGAGTAGCTAATAGGGTATAAAATAGCAAACATAATTTGGATTTATTTGAGTTGTCCATCACATTTGTCCACCTGTTGGATTTTTCTCAACAAAATACTTTCAACTGATTCCAGCTTGGATGCAATATCTAGCTGCTCCCACTTCTCTTTTCTTTTTTTTCTTTTTTGCAGTTTCTGGCTAGAGCTGGGTTTGAACCTGCCACCTCCAACATATGGGGCCAGCGCCCTACTCCTTTGAGCCACAGGCACCACCCCAAGATGCTCCCACTTCTCTTTCTGCCTTGATCTTGAGCTCAGGTGTAAGTCTGCAAGCAGGTGACGTTTTCCAGTGTATGTCTCTCAAAGTGCTTGAGAAGGAAAAGATGACTACATATCCAGCAGTGAGCCCACACCTTAAATAGAAGAAAGACTTTGGGGGTTCATAAAACCTACAGAGTGAGATTTTTCTTTGGTATCTCAGATCCTTCTGCCAGCCTCTCTTTCAGGCAATGTTGCCCCAGAGCCACCTTTCTTAGAATGGAAATCCGAGGCAATATCCTTGAACCAATCCTGGTTTTTCCTCAATCATCAGGTTTAAATGAAGACATGATGGAACAGGGGTTTATATGAAAAAAAGTTAAGAAACTCTGTATTCACCAACAAAAAATTTTACAAAGAAAATAAGTGACCAGACGGATGAATAAATGGTGGCTGGATGAATGGGTAGAAGGCAGACAGATAGAAGGGCAGAATTAAATAAGATGTTCCCCTCTGTAATTCTAAGTCAAATGCCCACAAGTAACTAATGATGACCACTACTTAAATTTCAATGTATGCAATCAAAATTTAAAACATTTTAAACTGTATCGCTTTCCCCACGTCTGTCCGTATTTATCCTGCTTATTTCCATTTCTAACGGCTCTGGTGTACTAATTATCCTAGAATGAATTCGCTAATCTAAAGGAAAATTAAGGACCAGGGGATGTTGATTTACTTTGGTCATATGTCTTCTTAGATTTACATCCATTACTCCCTTTAAAAATGAAACCCAACAAGCTAATATGTTGGGTCCATGTCTTTTTTCACCTTTGGAAAGCACACAGCACACTGCCAGGCGGGTCGTAGATGTTTAAAATAAACTTGCTAAATGAAACTAACTATTGCCCACACTACACATAAATTGCAGCCTTAAAAGAAGCAGTGTGTGAAAGCACAGTCTGGAATGACCCAGCTCAGCTGGGCAGATGAAAGTCTGGGGCGCAGCGTTTCAGTGGCTTGATCCATCTGTCACCAGTCACTTGTGGGAAGAGGCTTCTGTTTCTTGTCAGCCGGCAATCGGAAGCTGGGCAGGATTTAGTAGCTGCTGAAGTACCAAAGGAAAGGGCACAGCACACACCATTCACGTCAAGTCCGTTAGGAGATCCCGGCTTCCTTATCCTCCCCATCTGGTAAATAAACACTCTCCGCGCTGTTTTGCCTCGAATCGTACCTCACTTATTAAGCCAGAAGAAAATGCACTCACTTAGCAAGGAATTCAATAAGCCTGAGAATACCTTGTGTGTAATTTATGTTTTATCTCAGAGACTATTTATAAATTGAAAAAATGTATTATTTGGCTTGCTCAAATTTTTCTTCAACTACCTGTGATTATTTGATATGGTCAGGAAAAGCAAGATTTTTAAGTAATATTGTCAAGATAATTTCAGTGTTCAACTTCTCATTCTGTACACAGATGTGAGAAAAAACAAGCAGTCCCCTCAGTTAAACTGCGACACATTTTGTTTTTTCTGATCAGCAAGAAAGTGGAATGTTTGGTCACATGATTTGTCCTTTGATTCAGCACTTGGGGCCTGCCAAATGAGGGGTTCTTTGTACATAGTCAGTGGGTGTGTGATCTGGATTGATGCAAAGTCATATTAATAATGCTTCTTGTAGTCAGGCAGGTGACTCACGCCTGTAATCCCGGCACTCTGGGACGCTGAGGCAGGTGGATTGCCTGAGCCCAGGAGTTGGATCCCAGCATGAGCAAGAATGAGATCCCATTTCTAAAAATAGCCAGATGGTGTAGCAAGTGCCTATAGTCTGAGTTACTTGGGGGGCTGAGGCAACAGAATCACTTGAGCTAAAGAGTTTGAGATTGCTGTGAGTTATGACAGTATGGCACTCTACCAAGGGCAACAAAATGAGACTCTGTCTCAGAAAAAAAAAAAAGCTTTTGTTGCTGTTTTGTTTTTTAATCTTCAGAGTACTCTGAAGTAATTTAATGTGTAACCACTGAATGTATATGCAGAACTATTCTAAAACAAATAGCAAACTAATGATGTTCCACCAAGTGGAAATTCAGCAGTTGAATTCTGCAAGAAACAGGTTACCAGGGCTAGTACCCATACTGAAGGGGGTGGGGACTGCGGGAGGGGAAGGGTGTCATACATCAGCACACCTGGAAAGAGGAGAATGATGCTAAGTTAGAGACCTTGGTGTGCATTAGAGATATTCCAGGAATGAAATGTTTGATTTTTCCACCACGTCTAATTTTTGGAATATCGAGACTCAGTACTCTGCTTTTGAGGAAACATTTGAAAAAAATAATAGGGAAATAGATAAGAATATACTTTTGTTTATTTTCAGATTAAGCTGACGTTTCATTCATTAAAGCTTCTAACAAATAAGTTTCTACTTAGTGGATGAACTGAGGTAGTAAGAAGTTTCCTTTGTATGAGGCCAAACAGGCACCTGCTATTAAGAAGATGAATGTCGGCTCGGCACCTGTGGCTCAACCGGCTAAGGCGCCAGCCACATACACCTAAGGTGGCAGGTTCGAATCCCCAGCCCGGGCCCACCAAAACAACAATGATGGCTGCAACCAAAAAATGGCCGGGCGTTGTGGTGGGCGCCTGTGGTCCCAGCTACTTGGGAGGCTGAGACAGGAGACTCGCTTGAGCCCAGGAGTTGGAGGTTGCTATGAGCTGTGATGCCATGGCACTCTAC